>JASDQU010188869.1:0-11086 GCA_032191745.1 Picea mariana | reverse complement strand
TCGAAAATGAAGAAGGAAAGAAAGACAATTGCTAAGAAATTGTGTCCTTCACTCCTAAGAGACCTTGTAAATGTGCAAATTTATGCTCGGTGGAGATTTTGTTGAATATGTAGATGTCTATATAGATCTAATGAAGTAGATGCACCAATGAGATGCATGTATATATCCACTTTCTCATATTGGAAAGAAAAAAGATCCAAATCCCATGCCATGTGAAGTTTGGGTGAAACTTTGCAAATGACACGACTGTTTTCGAAAAAACCCTGGAAATTTGTTGATTTTAAAAAGCTGATAACTTCACTTCTTGGACTTCGTTTTAGATGATATTTTTTTTATAAATTGGGTACTTTTTTGAGAGGAATTCAAAAATCCAATTTTTCTCTTCAAATTATGCTCATAAAATTTCAGAATTGAATCTGAAGTGCGCTGCCCCCTTTTTTCCTTTGAAAAATATGAAAAAAGACCAAAAATTTCTTCCTTTCTTTGGTAAAAAAAAAGGAGCTCTGATATGATCTTATTTAGGGTTGGATTCTAGGACCATGTGTCAATGCATGGGAATTAATAATTATGTAGCTGCAAGTGCAAGAGGTGGTTCCTCAAACTGAGATCTTGTCCTTCTTTGATACTTTAGATCTCCCACAAGCTCACTTGTTGCCTATAGGATGGACTGTGTCCATTTGGGTCTTTGATATGCATTATCAATATCTTCCAAATCTAATTCAGAAAACAGATCTGAAATAGAGTTGACATCATCTCAAATGAATGGAACAAAATTATGCGTAGATACATGTGTAGAAGTCTCTGTATGTGGCTCTTGAGATGCATAATTCTGTTCAAACTGAGAGGCTTGTTCTCCCTTGGTGGCTTTTCTGTTGGCGTTGTCTTGACAATATCCTACATTCATTTCTCACAATCTTCCTTTATTCCAAATCAAACCTCCAATTCATTCCATGGTTCATATGGAGTTGAGAGTGATGATTCCTCTACATGGTACTGTAGTTCATGAGAAACATACATGCATATAAGTTTGAGAGCCATATATTATCTGTTGAGAAAATATTTTTTCTCTTCTAGAGAATCATGCTCTGCTTTTGTTTCCATGGTTATTTGATACAAGCCTCTTCTTCCGAGAAGAAGAATAATCTTTGGATTCCATTCAAAATAATTATGTGGCGTAAGTAGTGTTGACGACAATAATTCTATTCTTTCTAACTGTTGCAATCTTTCGATCCTGAACCTGAAAACAAAGTGTTTGTGTGCTTTATCCTAGAAACAAAGCTCTGATACCATGTGAAATTCACACAAAGATTACAAAAAGAACCAGAGAGAAAGAAGCAAGAATGGGAGAAAGAATTGAGAATAAAAGTGCAAATTGTATTACATGAGTGTGTATTAAATACATGAAGAAACCCTAATAATAGGTCAATGTGTCATATATAGTTCCATGACCAACATAATTTTCCTTAGTAGTGATCTAGAGTGAAGTAGACACTCATTTACAGAAACCAAAGTTTAACAACCACCTAGTATGAGTCAACTGTCAAATCAATCAATAGTTAATTGAGTCCACACATGTGAAGGAGAGAGAATAACATGAATGGATTAGATATTCCCCATCATTCTCCTAAGCATGAAAAATTAATTGTTGCATGAGAGAAAAGAAACTGTTGCATGAGATAAAAACAACTTTTGCATTCATGAGTTATCCTCCACCAGTCTAACTAAACTCTCCACTAGTCTAACTGAACTCCTAATTGAAGTCAAAATGAAGAGGGAGGCACTGCTATTTTATAGGAGGCACCCTATTTTGTAGGAAATATGCTCTGGAGAGAATATTCCATCTTTGGATAGCGCCCTCAACCTTAGACTATCAAACTTAAGAAAATTAATCATTAGGTGAGTGTGTAATTACTCCAACAATAGTTTCATGGGAACAATTTTCCAAAATATTATTACAATAGTAATATGACAACTTAATCTTATAGACAAAAACCCAAGAAATAATGAATGCAAATAATGGCTTGCATTCCCAAAATTGTGGAGTATATTTGCATGCTAATGATAAACCACATGTCTTCATGGGAAGTATGCATATCCCCTCTAACAAAACGAATCATAAGGATTAAGGAATACTAAATAGGGAGAGTTAAGGACTTAGGCTTATCAATAAAATAATATTTTTTTTCCTTTAGCCCCCCTAAGCCCCCTTTCTTTCCCTTCTTATGGAGTCACAACCCTCCACTCTTATGTCTTTATCCTTCTGTAGCATGTAATGTTTTTTTTTTTTAATTATCGTTCAATGCACAATATTACATATTACATCATTTGGATTTTATACATTCCTCTTATACATGCACAATAATGATTTGGGAATCAAAATCGGGGTATTACACTCCCCTCCCCCTATATTTTGTACTATTCTCAATGCACATCATCATTATATACAACAATTTTTACATAAAAATGTCAAAATAAATGCATATGTTCCTCCCGCATTGCATCCTCCAACTCCCATGTTGCTTATTTGGGGATGTAGTGGGTCCATTGGACCTTTAACTACCCTATGACTCCGTTCTTGAGAACAATTACTTTCATGTCCAATATACACATTAGAGGTACCTGAAAGTTTCATTTTGGTTCCACTTGGATCAAAGCCCAATCAATGACATGGTTAGGATTGTGCACATACTTTTCAACAATGATACGTGAAACACATTATAAAATTTTATGGTAGCAAGCAATGTAAGCATGTATTCAACAAGTCATATCCTATCAAACATTTCAAATGAACCATACTAGATGTCTACCAATTTAATACAACTCCCCAACTTCAATGAACTTTTCTTTGGTTTCAATTTCATAAACACATGCTTCCCAACCTTAAATTCCCTTGGTATTCTTCCTTTATATGCAGAACCCTTTCCCCGCCCTATGTTGCTTATAAATTCTACTTGATATTTACCATTTGTTCTTCCATTTCTTTGAGCAACTATGGCCCAAGTACTACTTTGTTTGCTTGATTGTCCCGACTAACTAGAGTGTTTCATTTTCTGCCATATAAAGCTTCAAATGGACTCATCTTTAGTGAAGCTTGATATCCATTATTCTAGGAAAATTCAACTAAATGCAAGTAATCCTCCCACTTGGAAGGATTATTCATCACATGCATTCTTAACATGTCTTCAACTTCTTGATTATCTCTCTTTGTTTTCTCATATGTGCATGGATGATAGGTTGTACTAAAATTCAGATTTGTACCAAAACCCTTGAATAATCGCTTCCAAAAGTTTGAAGTAAACTTTGGATCTCCATCTGAAACAATTTCCTTAGGTATTCCATGCAATCTAGCAATATATTTCATATAATTTTTTTCTATATTATCCAACTTATGAGTCAAATTAACTAGAATAAAGTGAGCAATATTTTTTAATTTGTCCACCACTTCCATTATGGATTCATGTTGCCTTGCTACCTTGGGCAACTTAATGATAAAATCAATGGTTACCACTTCCCATTTCCACTCTAGAGTTGCCAATGGTTGTAGAAAACTTATTGGATGTCTGTGTTTATCCTTTATGATTTGACATTCCATACCTTGCTATATAATCAACAACATCCTTTTTCATTCTTGGCCAAAAGTATCGACTTCTTACTATTGCAATTGTCTTCCGGTAACTAGGATGTCCAACACATGGAACATTATGCATTTCTTATAACACTAGCTTTTTTAATTCATAATAATTAAAAAAACATGATTTGTTTTTATGCATAATAATACCATCTTATTCCAGCTTATAATCTTCATATTTTTGTTGTAGATTTTCCTATTGTAATCCTTCTTTTACCTTTAGGTAATGTTCACATGAAATAAGAGCTTCCAAAATCTTGTTCTTCAAAGTTGATTTGCACATATTAATGGTTGTAGCATACATTGCTTGTACTGTTATGTTGAGTGCATCAACAACCTTGTTCTCTTTCCCTCTAATATGTTTAGTATCAAGGTCATATTCACTAAGAAATTCTAGCCATCTTGCTTGCCTAGCATTTACGTTTTGTTGTTGAAATAAATATTTTAGACCACTGTGGTCTGTCCTTGACTAAAATTTCCTCCCCGTTAAGTAATGTCTCCAGATTTTCAGTGCATGAACTATTGCAATGAGTTCTAATTCATGTATGACATAATTATTTTCCTACTCCTTAAGATTTCTGGACTCATAACAAATTACATGCCCATTCTAAGTAAAAACTCCACCAAGTCCCTCTTTGTAAGGATCTGTACATACCAAAAAATCTTCATTTGGATCAATAATCTTGAGAATGGGTGCAATAGTGAGCAATTCCTTTAACAATTAGAATCTTTCAATTACATTTTGGTGTCCATTTAAATTAAATTCCCTTCTTTTGTAAAGATGTAATGGGATGATAAATCTCAGAGAATCCTTCTATGAATCTTTTGTAGTATCCAACAAGCCCCACAAATGACCTTACCTCCGTTACGTTATTAGATATAGGTCATCCCCTCATAGCTTCAAACTTTTCTAGATCTATTGTTATTCCTTATTCAGAGATGATGTGTCCCAAATAATGAATTTTCCTTTGGTAAAAGGAACACTTTCTCAACTTAGCATACAACTGATGTTCTCTTAGTACTTGTAGTACTAACCTTAAGTGCTCTTCATGTTCATCCTCTGAATTTGAATAAATACGGATTTCATCTAGGAATACAATGACAAACTTATCTAAACAATTCATAAATATTCCATTCATGAGCACATGAAGGTAGTTGGTGCATTTGTTAGTCCAAATGGCACCACTACAATTTCATAGTGTCCATACCTAGCTCTTAAAGCAACCTTGGTACTTGATGGTAGTGTTATCCCCATTTTGTGGATAACTAAGGAGATGATGTCTTGAGGCCCTTAGGTTGCAGATATGGAGTGTCAAGAGACTACATGACCAACAATACCCTTTGCACAGATGGAAAAACCCCTCACCACCACAGATGGTCACAGGTTTGCAGATGGCATCCACCACACAATCTATCTTCTAGAAGGCAGTGGGCCTTGCTCCATGAGGTACAAGTCAGTATTATGGTGAGCATCATTTCAATATTTAATCCATCTGATTATTTTGTATCTTAGATTGCTCTAGATTTCATGATATGTGCTTGGACATTATGCCTTTTTACCTGCTTCACCTTGGTGGTTGGCATCGTTCCCTAGTAAGTGGTTTTACTTGGGGATGGGTTTGATACTAGGAAATCCCTTAATGGGACATCGTACCATTCCTGACCATAATTACCACTTCCATCATTACTCCCCTCCATTTCCTTTTCTCTTGGGATTTTAGGGTATATTGACCCAAAAAGGGGTTGTCCCTCATTCTATAGGAAGAAGGGGCCAAAGGCCTAGAGGGGTTGGTGTTGGGTAAAGATAAAAGCCTCATATAGACCTTCCAGATGCTTCACCCAGGGATCACCCAAGAAAGAAATGAAACACATATATTTGAATAAAGAGGAACCATAATATAATAAAGAATGCTTAAAAGGTTAGTTGAAGGATATGAGGTCTCATCACGAGTTGACCTATCACGCCCATGGATATCTAGTGGTATGACATTGCCATCATCTAGTCACCAAACTAGGGCAATGGCTCTCAGTTGCATGGCTGAGAGAAAGGGGGTCTCATCACAAGCCAACCTTCTCATTTCCATTAGGTGTTTGTGGGTGACATTGCCATCACCTAGTCACCATGCCAAGGCAGTGACCTTCAGTCTCTCCTTATGATATTATGAAAGAAAATATAAATAAATAAAGATAAAAGATAATTGATGGGCTTGGAAAAAGTGCATTGTGGACGAAGGTACCACACACCCTCTACAAAGGCACCCATGAATGAGACACTATAACCCCTTGTATATCATGAGCCCTATGCCCATTGAGTCTTGACCCCTACCACTTCATCCACTTTACATGGTTTAGAGAGGGATATCTTGGAAGCTCTCCTTGACCTAGAGCAAGACCTACCCAATAAAATACCTCGCCAACCCTCCCATATTTAAAATTGACAAGTCACATAGTGTCTTTGAGTTTTTAATTGTTTGATATAGTGATGTTTGATGCACATGATTGGATGGCTTATTTATTGATTGGATTCACTTATCATGATGTTATGACCTAAGATCCTTGGAGGGTATGTTCATTTGTCTTTTTAGGACCTAGTTGGTGGACAGTTTTGGGAGAACAAGCCTATCTTGGGCTTTCATGGGGCTACAAGCCCAGAGGTTGGATGCCAGGGGACCACATGTTGGATGAGAGAGATCATACTTGGATAGCCTTGATGATGACTTAGACAATCTAGCCCACTCCTTGCTTGCCAAACTATTTCCCTAGGAGGGGAAAAACGTTCGTCTTTGAGCTTGACGTCATGATCTTGGGGGGATAGGGCATGGTGGTGAGGTGCCACTCTTTGACACATGGACGTTTGAGGAGGAGAAGGGTCTTCACCATGATGATAGTGCTTAGATGCTTGACATGTGGCCTTTGGAGGCCTATCCATGCTTCTCCAACAAAAACGACTTCATCAAAGTGGAAAAACGTCCCCTAAAGGGGCAATGTCCTCCTGATTTAGGGTTTAATTTGTGCAAAAAGTGAAATTTTAAGAAAATTGTTTAATATTACTTTGTTAAGGGGGAAAGATTAGGGTTGTTGACCCCTAATCTTGTGTTTTACTCCTTAATTTGTGGACAAACTATGTTAGCTAATTTTAGTATAAATAGAGATCATAAGATCTCATTTTAAAATCATAACTCTCCCTCATTGTGAGAGGACATGACCTGAACTAATTTGACCTGAAATCATAACTCTCCTTGGTCTAGCACACTTTTTGGCAAGGTTTGAGGGGATTTCATTGGTTGAATTTCTTGCTATAATACATTGAATATTACAGCCATAAGGCTGATATACTTTGCTGCAGAAAAGTGTTTACAACAACCTTATCTTTTTATGCTAGAATATTGGTTTCTCATCTCAAGTTTAGCTAGTCATTTACTAGTCTTTCTCTTCTATTTTCTACTTGGTCTCTAGCATTTTTTGAGTAGATTATAATACTATTTACTTGCTGATATACACTGTTATCTATTGCTGCAAATTAGGGGCAACAAGCTTAACTTGCTGATCCAAATAACATATATCATTGCAAAGTGTCTTTTCTTGTGTCTCGGGCAGGTACAATCATCCGGAGAAGTATTATACCTTTGGGGAAAAAATTAATTGACTTACAAGGCATCTCTTCCCACCTTTCATCCCAATTAGACTTGACCTCTAGGGGTTTCACTTCCATTTATTTCCATCCCCATCTCAATCTCCCTAAGGTCACCGAGATCACCTCCATAGAGTGACCTAGTCACCCTTGAAGTGTGAGACCTACATCAAGGTGACATTGGGTGTAGGATTCCCAAGTTGTAGCACTTTATTTGTGGTTGGGTCAATATTTTCCCAACCTACAACTTGCACTATAATATTTTGGTGCCATTGTCAGGGAAGATTTTGAATCTTCTTCGTACCCTAACAACACTTTAGTGAGATAACCCAAATCCTTTCACTTAGCTTGCCTGGAAACTCCACCCAAGGGACGTTCCCTTTCCACATTTCTTGGTGAGTTCATATTGAAACTCATCTGGAGACTCCACCTTCCTAGAACCCTTCCTTTCCCTCTTTCCCCCTTTCCATCCTGTGATGAGCCTTGATCTCATCTGGCGACTCCATTGAGGTGTCCTTTCAATCAATGGAAATATGGCACCATGGGATGAACCCCCATCCAAAAATTGTTATGCCTCGAAGAAGGAAGTTTTACATATGGAAAAGGAAAAGGCTGCCAATAAAGGTGTTGAGGAAATGATGAATCACATAAAAGAATTATTTCCTGCCCTTGACGATGAAGAAGTATTAGAAGAACAAATATATGAAGAAAGTCATCAAGAAGAGAACACAATGAGTAGTGACCCTTTGAAAGACCTTGATGGTGCTTTATTCCATGACCTTGAAAGTAAATACGTGTCGGAGGAAACCTTGGATATGATAGACCCCCTTGAAGAAAAGCAAGCAAAGAACTATGCACTTGGAATCAAGCCTGTTGTGATGAAGAGGCTTGTCTATAAAAAGAAAGCAGAATTATGATAAAGCACAACATATTGAGGTACCACTATATTTGATCCCGCTTGATGAAGGTGAGGTTGTCCAAACTTTTTTTCCTCCAATTGTTGAAGAAGCGATCATGCTCGATGATAAAGGTCTAGTTGAAGACGTCCATGCCTCTACCCCTCCTGTGCACAAAGATGAAAATATAGTCATTTTCTGTCATACTGATGGTCTTATGAAAGTACCCTTCGATATGGTTGATGATCCTATAGACACTTTCATATAGACTGGTGGATGCAAATGGGATCTTAGTTATCTCAAATTTGATAGAGACCCCATTTATGACATTGAGGGTAGCTCTCAGGCAGAGGGGGTGTCGTCACTAGAGAAGTGGTCCTCATACATATATGATTCAAATGTTTGGCAACCTTGTGATGATATGGTTACATATTTGTTCAATCCCTTCGAGGATGACTTGTCACAACATACTCAGAGTGATCTTCAGTCATCCTTTGGTACAAACCCTTTTGAGAATGCAGATTTATTTTATGAGAACTTCCAACTGTTGTGCTTAGATTTTGAGAAATACCAGGATGTGGCCACCTCATAGCAATAAGAGGTTCATCTTGGATATTTCTATGAAGATTCACATGGGAAGAGGCGATGTTTTTCTACACCTGAGACTGTTCCTTACCTCTTACTCTCTTCTCTAAGAGACCATGCAGTATTCTTCCAAACTCTCATTTCCTCTCATCCCTCGACAAGAAGTAAGTCTTTATGTGTAGATAAAGATAATCCTTCGTCTACATATAGCAACCCCCTTCAGAGATGGATTGACCACTCTCGTGGCTACACTTTCAGGCTGGATAATCAGGCTGATGGTTTCTCTTTCCAGCATGATTTGCTCCCTCCCACCTATCTTCATGAGTTTTATTTCATGATCGATTATATGTATGTTTATACTCATGATTATTATGTGCTTAAATTATCTTTTTTGTATTATATGATTAAGCACGGGGGGAGATACTTCGATGAGATGATCTAATGGTTGCATTGATTGTATGAATTCACCCTAACATCACCTAACACGTGTCCTTCAGGGCCCCAAGGCCCCAGGTAAGTAGGTAAGTCATTTTGATTCCATGCATTTTTCATATTGATTGCTCATATTAGTTTAGATGCATTTCATTTTCATTTTTCTCTACTTGCATATCGATTTCATGCTTAGTTTAGAATTTTTTGAAAAAATGTCGAAATTTTCCTTTTTAGTGGGTTTTGAATTTTCATCATATGAGAACAAGGATGAGTAGGCCATCTTGCACTTGAAAGTTTGATGTTTTCTTGCAGGAACATGTCTACATGAGATTTTGCGGTTCTGATGCACTCTACGATGAGCACATGTCCGCAAGTAGGAGCCATATGTTATCCCCATTTTGTGGATAACTAAGGAGATGATGTATCGAGGCCCTCAGGTTGTAGATATGGAGTGCCAAGAGACTGCTTGACCAAAAATACCCTTTGCATAGATGGAAAACCCACTCACCACCACAGATGGTCACTTGTTTGCAGATGGCATCCACCACACCAGCTGGATTCCAGAAGGCAGTGGGCCTTTCTCCATGAGGTACAAGTCAGTATTATGGTGAGCATCATTTTTATATTTAAGCCATTTGATTATGTTGTAGCTTAGATTGCTCTAGATTTCATGATACGTGCTTGGACATTATTCCTTTTTCCTTGCTTCACCTTGGTGGGACATTGTACCCTAGTAAGTGGTTTTCCTTGGGGATGGGTTTGCTACTAGGAACTCCATTAATGATCCATCGTACCGTTCCCGACCATACTTACCACTTTCCATCATTATTCCCCTCCATTTCCTTTTCTCTTGGGATTTTAGGGTATATTGACCCAAGAAGGGGTTGTTCCTCATTTTATGGAAAGAAGGGGCTAAAGGCCCAGAGGGATTGGTGTTGGGTAAAAGATAAAAGCCTCATATAAACCTTCGAGATGCTTCTCATAGGGATCACCCAAGAAAGAAATGAAACACTTATTTTTGAATAAAGGGGACCCAAAATATAATAAAGAATGCTTAAAATGTTAGTTGAAGGATAGGAGGTCTCATCATGAGCCGAACTATCATGTCCATGGATATCTAGTGTTATGGCATTGTCATCACCTGGTCACCAAACCAGGGAAATGTCTTTCAGTTTCCTGGATGAGAGAAAGGGGGTCTCATCACGAGCCAACCTTCTCAATTCCATTAGGTGTTTATGGGTGACATTTCCATCACCTGGTCACCACACCAAGGTCGTGACCTTCAATATCTCCTTATGTTATTATGAAAGAAAATATAAAGAAGGAAATATAAAAGGCAATTGATGGGCCTGGAAAAAGTGCATTGCAAACGAACGTACCACACACCCTCTACAAAGGCACCCATGAATGAGACAATGCGACCCCTTGTATATCATGAGCCCTATGCCCATTGAGTCTTGAACCCTACCAATTCATCCACTTTACATGGTTTAGAGAGGGATATCTTGGAAGTTATCCTTGACCTAGGGAAATACCTACCCAATAGGACACCTCATCAACCCTCCCACATTTAATCTTGACAAGTCGCATAGTGTCTTTGAGTTGTTAATTGTTTGATATAGTGATATTTGATGCACATGCTTGGATGGATTATTTATTGATTGGATTCACTTATCATGATTTTATGACTTGAGATCCTTGGAGGGTGTGTTCATTTTCTTTGCAGGACCTAGTTGGTGGACAGTTTTGGGAGAACAATCCTAGCTTGGGCTTCCATGGGGCTTCAAGCCCACGTGTTGGATGTTAGGGGCCCAAATGCCAGATGAGAGATATCATACTTGGACGACCTTGCTGATGATTTGGAAAATCTATCCCACCCTTTGCTTGCCAAACGATTTTCCCAGGAGGTGCAAA
>JASDQU010188866.1:25920-40468 GCA_032191745.1 Picea mariana | reverse complement strand
AATCTCTCATTCTTCGTCCTTCGTAGCCGCCGACTTCTTTGCTATTCCACCCAATGGTAGGAATAGATCCTTCTGATATAAATAGTCTTCCATCTGCATCTTTCATAACTAGTAGTTTTGGCCATTAAATTTCTCGACCCTAAACTTTCCATCTTCCGACATTGCTCCCACTCGAACCAGGAACCCTGTTTTCCTGTGAGTTACCTTTCGCTCCGATACTAGTTGTTAGAAAAACAGGACCGTGGAGCAATAAAATAAAACAAATGTGGAAACAAAACATAGAAGATACACAATACAATAGAGACACAGGTTTATGTGGTTCACCCAGTGTGGGCTACATCCACCAGAGAAATTGTCAGGCCCTTCCTTTATTATTATCCAGCATATAAAGGGATACAACCTACAACAAACCTGTTGTAACTTTCTCTTCTTTCTCTCACAGTCTCCTATCTCAGAATACAATATTCACAATCAACCATAGTCGCAATACATTTCCCTCATAAAAGAGGGTTGCCTTCTAGGGAAACAAACCCTAACATAATCTCTATTGTTATATCTGCGACCTTATAATGAACGGTCCATATTTACAATAAAATTACAATATACATTTACAAGGCAATTTTTCCTTCGGGGGCTTCGCCCCCAAACCCCCGCTTTCCCCTGGACCCCGTAGAGGGGGTACCCCCCCTTTGCACTCCCCCGCGTGGAAGAGTGTACATACTTCTGGGGTATAAATACTTCATGGGGTATAAACACGGCTGAAAGTAAAGGACCTCTGAATCAGGAAGATAATCAGGCTCCACAACCAACAAAATGAAGGTAATATCCTTCTGCTAGGAGACTTTAATGCTAGGACTACAACTAAACAAGCTACTCTTTTAACTAATGACTCCAACCATAATCCTTTATGGCTAGATGAGGACCTTGTTTTATCTAATAGCTACAAAAGAAGCTCTGAAGACCTAATTGAGAATTTGTTTGGTAATGAGTTGGTCAAGCTCTGCAACTCTCAAGACCTAATAATTTGCAATAGAGTAATGAAGTGGCCAAAATCCAACCAGATGACCTGTATTCATGGGCTAGGTAGTAGTGTTGTAGATTATGTGATATCTGATATCCCCGTTTCCAACCAAATAGAAACTTTTGACTTTTAAATGACCATGAGCCTGACTCTGATCATAAATTTTTAACCCTAAATCTAAAATTTTCCATGCATAGGAGCACCATTGAAGAGAATTATGATAATCAAAGGAATTTGCGCTTTGACAAAAGTAAAGTTGACATTTTCTTAAAGGATTTAAATAGTAAATTAAACCTCCTAACTTATAAGGACAACATTGAAGAACTCTATTATAATTTTACAACTACCCTTTCCACTTTTATTAACAAGTTCTCTTTTGAGGTGTCCTATATAAAGAATAATAGAACGACCAACCCTTAGTATGATAAAGAATGTAAATTGCTAGGAAATCCATTAGGGATTCTTCTAATGAGCCCTTAAAACTCAATAAGATCAATACGTACAAAGCCCTAATTAAAAGGAAAAAAAAAGACACTGTATCAATAAAAGGCAAGATAAACTTTCACAACTATATAAGTTGGATCCTAAGAAGTTCTAGACTCAAATTCTAAAACGCAATACTAAAGAAAATAATAGGGTTCCCTTAAGGGATTGGAAGTCCTAACTTAAAAGTCTTTACGAGTTCCCTAATGCCATCGACACCATTCCTATTGTCCCTACAAACGAATAAGTTTTTTCTTCAGATGACATAGAGTTTGGGGTTAAGCGGCTTGAAAATGGGAAAGCTAAGGACATTGAAGGCTACCAAGATAAAATTTTTAAAATCGAAGGGCCAATCCTTATCCCTCACATACACAAGCTCTTCAATTTAGCAGTCAAGAAGGGCTTTCCTAAACCCTGGATGCAAACCCTCATTATTCCTATTTTTAAAAATGGGGATAGAAACATTCCCTCTAATTATAGGACCATTATGATTAGCCCGATTTTAGCCAAGTTTTATGGAATTGTTTTGGAAAAGAAGATTAGCCTTTGGCTAGAAATTCACGGTAAAAGAGCTAAAGGCCAGGCCGGGTTTAGGAGATATCATTCAATTGTGGACCATCTTGTTACCTTTAGGATCATTGTAGAGGAGTTTCGCAATACTAAAACCAATCTTTTTTGTTGTTTTGTTGACTTTAGAAAAGCTTTTGACATGGTTCCTAGGAAAAACCTTTGGAATAGGTTGGAACAGATAAAAGTTCTTCTCGAGTTGAGGGCTGCTGCAATAAGGATGTATGAGAATGTTATTGCAAAGTTTAAAAACACTAAGGGCTAGTCAAAAGAGATTAACTGCAATATTGGAGTCAAACAAGGTTGTCCCTTGTCCCCTACCCTTTTTGGCATATGCATTGACAAGTTAGAAGAATGATTGAAAAAAGCAGGTTGTGTTGGCCCTACTCTCACTGGCATAGTCATCAATCTTCTTCTTTATGCTGATGATATCGTTCTTATGGCAAGGAGTCCCCATGATCTTGAAAACCAACTAAGAATCCTCAAGGATTTTTGCTCCAATATGGGTATGACTATTAATACTGATAAGACTAAAGTCATGATTATTAAATGCAATAAGATCCCTTATGATACCTTTTTATATGACAACAACAACTTGGAGGAAGTGACTTCATACAAATATCTTGGAATCGATATTCACCACAAGCTCAATTGGAATTATACCATTGAGAAAAAAATTATTGGGGGATGGAAAGCTTATGATGGGCTTGAAAACAATTGTAAATTAGTTGATCTTTGGAGTTGGGATAAGAAGAAACTCCTCTTTGAGACTCTTGTTACACCTGCTATTCTTTATGGGTGTGAAGTCTGGGGCTGTAGTATCTCTTGTGAATCCTAGAGAAAGATAGAGAAAATACAAAAGAATTCTATAACCTATAATCTCAAAATTAAAGGAAATACACTCTATCCCATCCTCCTTTTAGAAACAAACCTCTCCCTCATTGAGAGCATGGCCTATGACTAGATACCTAATGTATAAGAACAAGTTAAACAATATGGAAGACAAGAGGCTACCTAAAATTGCTTCAAAATCAATTCATAACCACCATCGACTCAAGCGAGGATGGAATAAAGATGCCCGGTCTTGGCTAAACTATTGGGGAATCATGAAAGAAACCATTTTGCAGAATAAAGATACTATTAAAAAAACATCAAATCAAAATTTAAGGAGAAAATGTGGTGTGATAGAGAGTTAGAGGAAAAAAGAAAATTAAGGTATTATAAATATGTATTCAACCCTAATCTAGAAGATCAAAATTATCTATCTGTTTTTCCAAGTGCAAAGAAAAAAATAAGCATTGCTAAGATAAGAACAAATTCTCATGCGCTCCATAGTGAAACTGGGCGTTGGTCAATTCCTAAAAATCCATGGGATGAAAGAGTGTGTCACATTTGTGACACTAAGAAGGTTGAAGATGAAAAGCACTTTCTCTTAGATTGTCCAGCCTATACCCATATTAGATCTTATTTTCAAAATATTTATCACACTACCAACCTTCCTAACCTCTTAACTCAACAAAAGTATGGTGATCTTGGAAAGCTTCTCTTGGTGCTTTTCGAGCACAGAAACAAAATTCTAAAGAATCACAAGTAATCACTTACCCTCTTAAAATCCGATAAACCAAATTCGATCTTAGTGGACGTTAATCATCATCATTAATTTAAAATAATTAATAAATAGATAAAATTAAAATTATGAAGATTAATAAATAAAATTATAATAAAAATAATTATAATATCAAAAGATAATTTAAAATAATAAAATTGGGATAAAAACAATGAATGAAAATGATGTAGATGGGAAGGTTGAAATTGATGAAAAACAATTTATAAAATTTTCGAAAAACAATTAATACAATTTATAATTTTATTTCCTCTCCTCGACATAAACACATACGTCACAAGTTTTCTTTACTTTGTTTTTTTAATGTTTTGTGTTATGGTTTTTACTTTGGTTTTTTAATGTTTTGTGTTATGGTTTTTAATATTTTGCATGAAACATCATAATGTATAGTGTCTTTTTTAATATTATATTTTTTCTTATCAATAAATATATTAATTTTTTTAAAATTTATATATATTTTTATTTATAATAAATATATTAATTTTTTTAAAATGTATATTTTTTTTATTTATAAAAAATAACATAATTGTTTTACAAAATCATTCTCTCTATATATATATATATATTAAAATATTCATAAATAAGATAAAATAATATACTAATTAAGAAAAAAAAATTAATTTTAAAGGATGTTAAATGAGGAATAAATAAGTTGAAGTAATATGTTGATTAAGAAATACTTCTATATAAATTAAAAAAAAAAAAAAAGTTAAATGAGTACTTTATTACAATTATATCTTGGAGGAAGTGCCTTCGCACAAGTATCTTAAAATTGATATTCTTCGTAAGCTCAATCAGAACTAAAGCATTGAGAAAAAGATAAATGGAGGATGGAAAATTTATTATGGACTTAAAAATAATTGTAAATTAGCGGATCTTTGGCTATGAGATAAGAAAAAGCTCTTCTTTGATACTCTTGTCACTCTTGTTATCTTGTATGGATGTAAAGTTTGGAGATTCAGTATCTCTCGAGAATCTTGGAGAAATATAGAACATATCCAAAAGAATGTTATAACTTATAATCTCTAAATTAAAGGCAATACACCCTATCTTATCCTCCTCGTAGAAGCGATCATTTCCCCCATTGAGAGCATAGTTATGATTAGGTACTTAATGTAAAAGAACACGATAAACAACCTGGATAACAAGAGGCTACCCAAAATTTCTTTAGACTCTAGGTAAAATCACCAATGGCTCAAGCGGGGATGGCATAATGATGCCAAGTATTGGCTAAATCATTGGGGAATAAAAGAAGAAGTTATTATGAAGAATATGGATGGTATTAAAAATATTTTTCAAGCTAAATTTAAGGAGAGTCTATGGAATGATAAATAATTAGAGGATAAAAGAAGATTAAGATATTATAAGGAGGTGGTTAACCCTAATTTTGAAGATCAAAAGTATCTCTCTGTGTTGAGTAGCATTAAAACGAGAATCAATATTGCTAAAATTATAACTAATTCCATGATATACATAGTGAGCCTTGGCGTTGGAAATCCCCAAAACACCATGGCATGAAAGAATATGTCATGTTTGTGAGACCACGAAGGTTGAAGATGAAAAGCACTTTCTCCTAGAGTACCATGCATATACCCAAATTAGATCTTAATTTCAAAATATATGTCATAATACCGACCTTCCTAACCTTCTAAGTCATCAAAACTATAGTGATCTTGCAATGCTTATCCTAATGCTTTTTAAGCATCGAAATAACATTATAAATAAATATAAGTAATCTCTTACCTTTCTTAAAATATGATAGACTAGTTTTGGTCTCAGTAGACGTTAACCACCACCATCATCATCATTAAATTAATCACCCTTCATTTAAGTTGTCTTTATAAATTAAATATCCTTCATTTAACTTCACAACACTTTAACTTATAAAAAATCAGGGTAGTTGATTCATTTAACTTGTCTTTTTAACTCATTTACAAGGTGTATCTCAGTATTAGCATATTACTTTAAATATTATTTAAAAGTGTTTTAGAATAAGTATATTCCTTAAATTTATTTACAAATATTTTCTAATTAGCATATTATTTATAGTTAAGTAATTCTTTAAAGTAAGTTCTAATACAATAATATTATAGTTTTAGCTTTCTGTGGCCTACCAAAAACAAGGAACTAGGCCACAAAGAACATCCAAACACCAGATTTTTTGATATCAAAGTTGCATGTTTTTAAACTATATGTTTTCTAGAAGTTCAAGACCTCCAAAAACTTTAAAACAATAACTAAAGTTCAGACAAACCAAAATCAAAGCAACAAAAGAACATATAACTACAAAACAAGATAACAAGAAGCCACTCATAAATTAGTCAACTTAAAATCAACTTATCGGTCAAGGCCTGAGGAGATTGGTGGCCTGGAACTCTGTGGATCCTAGGCTTCCTTATTGAGCAGAGGTTCCTCATATTGTTCAATTACAGCTAGGTTGACAAATGTGCATGGGTGAACCTTAGCTCCAACCTTTCCTTCATTTTTCTTTCCAACAACTTCAATATATATGACAAAGACCATCCTACAGACCACTTCAAACTTGGCTTCAAAGAGCATGAACATGTCTAGCAGCTCCTCATACTTGGATCCCTACTTCTCCAACACTTGGGTGATGAGGGTCTTAGTGAGCCAATAATGTTCAATGGCCTTGAATACTTTGGTGTTTCTACTCCTAGAGAAACTAGAGTTGGAATACCATGCCCCAAAATCTCAATCAATTTGCCCATTCTTTGTCGGTTTCCTCTTCTTCCTAAACTCTTATTCCATAACTTCAATTTTATCTTTCATTGTTGCATAACACCTTGCATGGTAAGTCTTCTCACTACTACATATGACCAAATTTTCCACGGTTTTTCGTTGTTATTGCCACACATATCCGTCGCACTTTCCACGAAGGCAAACAATATTTTTCGTGGAAATTTTTACGTCGTTATATCAACGCACTAAGATTATTCATGGAAACAACGATGAAATCAGGCCGCCACATGTCATCATCCTAAATATTTTATGTTAAATTTTTTTTCACATCGTTGTAATTGCAACAAACTACCGTTTGTAGACCAACGAACATACGTTGGAAAGATGGAATCCCATAGCGAATATTTAACTTCTTGCCATGAATGTTACATATTCGTGGCAAGAAGAAGAGATGTACACCTTCTTGCGATGAACATGCGTCACTATAGAGACAACGACGCTTGGAAATAGTGACAAATTTCCATGGCAGAGTAGAAAACCCAACAATGGCTTGCGATGCAGATGCCATACTTGCGACGAACATACATCGCTATAGCGACGACTTCTGTAGGTTTTAAAAAAAAATTGATAGTTTTCTAGTCTCCGAAAAAATGATATGGAGGTTGGTTATGTTGCATTAAGCCTTGTTTTTTAGTCTCTCATTTTTCTCCTCTTGGGAAAACTTATGATCCCTTGAGTATACTCCTGATATCTTTGTACTTGATGAAACTTTGCACTAATCTTTGATTTTTCTACTTGATTTTTGAGTTTTCAAAAAAAAAAAATCACTTTACTTTGCATTTTGGGTTCTTGTTTGAACAAGTGTTGAATTCTTGTCATTGAATTTTTTATTCTTCGGGTGCTTGTTTTATTCATCTTCTTTAGTTAGGATCCTTTGCAAGTGTCATTGAGTTATTTCATTCTAATTGAAAGTGAAAGAAAAATCATTTTCTCTTTTGATTTTTTCATGTGATTTGAAAATAAAAATAAAAACAAAAAATTTTGCATCCTATTTTCATAAGTGGAGTGTTTTGGTACACATTTTATCTTGTCTTTGTTTGGGATTTTACGAACATTAATTTTATGGTTTGGCATTTTAATTTTCTTCATTTGATAAAGGAAAAGTGAAAGTTGCATTGTATTGGGTATTTATTTGAATTAAGAAGAAAAATAGCTCATGTCCTTTCCTCAGATAGAATTCATTGAAACAAGATCTTTGCATCTCATTCTTTCTGCATGGTTTTGGAGTCGAGTCATAACACCGTCAATTTCACTTTCGTGCACCCTTTTGAGTAAGGAATAGCCATTAAAAATAAACCAACACGCTTAATAAAACCAATTAGACATCTTTTTTTATAGCACACTAAGAATAGTATAAGGATAGGGCCTTTGGATTAGGGTGGAGTGATTAAACTATCCAAGGCTATTAAATTTGGTTGTAGAATACTAGAAAGAGAAATAATCTAGTAGTATAAATTAATGTTAGTCAGGAAATATCTTCTCACATAGGAGTCAACAACGAGGTCAAGTAAAGAGATCGGTGGATATCTCCTCTCTTCTGATTTCATAGTGGGACTATTGCAAGTTTGGGGATTTGAAAGTGCCAAGTCCTCAGGGTGACACCACTTCTTCTTAGTTTTTGGGTTGTGAATTTTTGTTTGTCATTCCCATACCCATTTTATAGTGTTTATTGTCAACTATACTCCTCAGTCATTCGTTGTGAATTGGTAAACATAATAACCTCTCATAGGATTCCACAAAGGTGACTGCAAGGGGGGTTCCTTCTGCAAAAAAGGTTCCTTGTGGTGCCTGCGATAAACGTTCAATCTCCACTTCAATGATCTAGGAGGGTATCTTCTTGTGGTCTCTTACTTGTGCCTTGGGGGATTGTTGTGTGAGGATTATCATAATTGTTTCTCATATCTTTGTTGATGACTTGATATCCCATCTTCGGAAGATCCTTTCACCTACTTTATGCTTGGTTGATTACCTTTAGATTTATTAGAGGTGTGTTATTTCAACATTCGTAGTTGGCCCTAGGAATCATCATTTTTATTATACTCCCACCATGGCCGACTAAGGTCTCTGAAGATCTCATAGAATGCAATGATTGAATCCTGAAGGGCACGTTCCTTCACACAACCCTTCCATTGAAGAAACTATTAACGAAGATATTTCTTATGAAATTGGGAGTGTGGCTCCTTTAAGTGACCAACTCGAGGGGAAGGTTGAAACCATTGAGGAAGGAAACTTTCTCCCTCCTATAAATCCCCCTTTAAATAGTTCATTTCACTCACCAATCGTTGATTTATCATCCACAAGATTTATTGATTCGTTTTCTTCTTACCCCTTGCCACTTGATACGTTCAGTAGGTAATCTTCAAGCATGGATCCCATACAACTTGAATTTCCAGAGACATTGGTGGTATCACCCCCTCTTTCTACACCTCATGTAGTTGACCCTGCAATAGTTACTTTTCCACAGACAAGTACTACTGGTGCTTCTCCTTTATGGGAAACAACATTAACCCAGATCGCCCCATCGCAACCTCCTGTGAACACAACTCCCACCACTAGAGCTACATATATGTTCACACCAAGTGCTTTAATTGGATTTTCTATACCATTTCACTCTATTAAAGTGGCCAACAGTGCTGTTGCCTCAGACCCTACGACAAGTATCTTATTTTCCCCCCATTCTGGTCAAGTAGGTCACATAATGACAATTACACAAATTGTTCATCCTACACAAACTGTTCAAATGGGAAGTTCTTCCATACCTCCCATTGGGGGGAAACCCTCAGCTGTCAAGAAATCTTCAAAATGGGGGAAGCAACCAGCTGGGGGGCAACAACCAGATTGGGGGAAACAACCAGTTGGTGGGAAACAACTAGTTTGGGGGAAATCCCTTACTAGAAACCAACATTGAGCCTGGGGGAAAATCGTTTTGGAAGGCCCTACAAGCCTTTATACTGACCTATCGTATTCGAGAGTTGAAAACACTCCATGGGGTCAACCTAATCCAACTGGCATACCTTTGTAAGGATATTTTCCTGCTCAAACTGTCAACCCCATGTTTCCTACTCCCCAACCCTCTCAAAAACAATATATGGGAGGACCATCAGGTTTTACAATGCCATCAAAACTAGTTTATGGTCCTACTAGTATCCCTATGCCACATCAATACTACCAGTATTCACAAACCAACCGACAACTTCCCTTTTTGGATATATTAGATCTACCAGATTTGTCATGTTTGACTAACAATCCCATACAAAACGCCCCTTTCTGGCCAAMAATCCCTGTCAAACTACCTTATGATATCCCAAAGTTYGATGGGAAGCCTAGAGAATATCCTAACAATCAYGTAATGACCTTCCATCTTTGGTTTTCTTCCAACTCATTGATGGATGAGCTTGCGTAATGACTTTTCCAGCGAACTCTCATGGGTTCAACAAAAAAATGGTATATTGAGCTGCCATGAAACTYCTTTGGTTACTTTAATTCCCTTTCTATGGAATTTTTTACTCATTTCCAATTGCCAATCTGATATGAGACTGGTATCAATCATTTAACCTCGCTTAGGAAATCTAGCTCCACCCATATATCTRATCATATTCATGAATGTAGACGGTGATGATGAACAATTAAAGTTGCAATACCATACCAACTCCTAACATATTGGTTCACTAAATCATTTTTACCACCCATTGCTAGAGATGTCTTCATGGGAGGTGATGTCACTGAGGATAAATCAATCAATCGTGCTCAATATTTGGACTTGGTATATTCCCAATCTAGCACACTTTATGATATGATTCCTCATACTCCTTTCCCGTCGAACGGTCCTTTCAGACCAGTCTTGGAATCCCATGCCGATGGCATGGTAGGCTCCATAAAACTACAGTCTGCAACCCAATCAATTGGGTAACAAGTCCATCCAACCTCCACTCCAGCCTCATCACAGACGGGTACCAATACCAAATTTGATAACTCTCTTGCACAGACCTTCTAGGTGAATGTGATTTAATCCGCTTCATCTCATAAACTTGGAGGCAAGAAAAAAAATAAGGGTAAATCCAAAAAAACTTATAACCAATAGGTGAGTACCAAAACTCAAACAATTGTTGACACCAATCCAAAAAGGAAGGAAACATTTCCCTACCTGATTTGTGGAGATGACCATTACACAAAATAATGTCCTCATCATGAAAAAGTCACAAAATTCTTAAAGGGAACCTCCCAAACCACAATGTTAATTGATCCCTTCCAATGTCAACAACAACAAATGGTTGCCCAAAATCCTTCCCCTTTATAAGGAGGAAACAGAGGTCATCCTCACCATGGGGATTCTTCCACAAACACTTAGGTATTTATGTGTAACGAGACGGTTAGTATAACAACTAGATCCAAGACATATGAAACCCCTCTAGAAAACAATGCCAATGGAGGTACTACTAACAAACCCTCCACTTCCACTATTCCTCCACCTTCTAACCCTCTTCAAATAGTGAGGCCTATTTATGACTCAGTTTTGTGTCCACCTAATTACACGATTCGAAAATTGATATTTAATCTAGGTGTTTGTGTTGCCCAAAACTACAACATTGTTGAATATTTAACACAGTCACCTTGCGCTATGTCGACACTCGAATTTCTAAAAAATTGTCCTAGTCAACATAGAACCATGTTGTCATCTATTAGAGTTGTGGATCTAGAGGCATCGAACATTATCATGTTTAACCTATAATATTTCAAAACGAGGCTCTCCCACCACCTTACATTCCAAATTCACACCATGGTTCTTGGGAATAATATCCATCGTACTATTTTGGATGAAGGAGCCTCCACTTGTGTCATGTCCTTATCTTGTTGGAGGGCCATTGGTTCTCCTGAACTAAACCAATATCCCACTACCCTCAAAGCGTTTGATGGACATGGATACCAACCTTATAGACTCTTGCAATCATTAGATATGGAATTGAGGGGAACAAATGTTTCTCTTGATGTAGAAGTGGTCGATGCACCCCTGGATTATATGTTAGGTAGCTAGAGAGGTAGTGGGGGACCTGAAGGTTCCATAGTGATAATAGTGGAGGCCATTCAATGTAAGGTGTACTAGGTCCACTATATTTTTAAATAAGGCCCACTATGGAGGTTAGATATAATAAATGTAAGAGGACTTACTAGAAGGTTCTACTTCTAGAAGGGTCCTCCTCTAGAATTTTTGTAGGTGGTTGATAGCACTATATAAAGGGGTTCAAGCAATGTAATGGGGTGTGAAGAGGAGTATTGTATTTGGAGTGATATCTCAATAGGAGGATTCCCCCTCGAAAAGGCAAGTGAACAGGAGAGGATCCCTTCCATAATAGGATCCTTTGTCTGGTGTTGCCCTACCTCAAGGTTTTTTATTATAATAAAGGATATTTTGCATATTTTTCTTCTATATATATTGTGTTTCTTTTGTATTTGGATATTTTGAACTTAACAAGTGGTATTAGAGCACTTTCCTTAGCAGGAAGTGTGGGAAAAATTTTATTTTTACATATTTTTCGGAGAAGACAATGAGGGTCACGACATTCCAGACAATTTATGTAATTTCTTGTGCTGAATTTGTAGAAACTGGTTGTAGATATGAGTTTCTCTAAGAAAAACAACCAATTTAAAAAAAAAAGAATCATCTGAAATGGAGTCTGGGAAGTAAAGTTATCACCATTCTAAAATTTGTAATTTTTTAGGGTTTTCCGCAGATGACCACATGATTTTTCTATTTTTTTTGTAGTATTTGGGGCTGAATTTTCCCAATCAAATTAAATATCTGAGTTCCTCTCACAATTTCACCCAAATTCAAAAAAACAATCATCCCAATCAGAGTTCCAGAAGTCAAGATATCGTTGATTTAAAATCAACCAATTTTGGGGGTTTTGCGGAGCTCATAACTTTTGACATAGTGCTCAAATTGATACCATATTAGTTCCATTGGATAGAGGATTTTCAGATCTTTCTTCTGACATATTATAAGAGGCTTTCTCAATGTATATGCAATGCACTCCAGCCTTGACAAAATTTCCAATGTCCCTAAAAGCTATTGGTGATATAATAAGGGAACACCTTCATATTTATCCCACCATTTGGAGAGAATATGCTCGAGAAGAACTTGTTTGACATGATTTAAAGCATGATTGTGATTCTTGGTACTCTTCTCTTGCAAGGCAGGCGATCCAAGAGAGATATAACAGGGAGATCATTGACATTTACATCTCGATAGAATGTAATCAAGAAAGATATGGTTTGTATGATTATGAGGACTATTGTGATGATTGGTATATGGATAGTTGTCATTTATGGGATTCCAACCACTTTCATATTTTATTTGAGGACTATACTACACCTTTTGTAAAGAACATGAATGTGACAAATCAGGAGCCAAATACGATTACCAGTGTCCAGCCTACATATTCTACAGTGGTATTGTTCTACTTCTATATTCAACTTTCAGCCTTTACAACTATGTGGAAGGACCTGCATATTTTGATCCACATGACCAGTGTTGATCTGTGGAGCATCATTTTCAGTTGGCTATGGTGTTCTGCTAAATCCTGTGGGGAGTTCACATGAGCACTTGGACATGGGACCCAGGTTCATAGTGGTGGTTGGACTACTTCAACATAGTGGCTCACACTCCTACATGGGACCATGGTTCTCCATCCCACTTCTTCATTGTGGTCCACACTTATCCATGGGACCCTGTTATATGGTTGTACACCCTTATAACAAGCGTTGAGGAAAATGCTTTCATAAGGGGGATGGAATGTTAGGTAGCTAGAGAGGTAGTGAGGAGTCTGAAGGGTCCATAGTGATAATAGTGGAGGACATTCAATGTAAGGTGGACTAGGTCCACTATATTATTAAATAAGGCCCACTATGGTGGTTAGATATAATAAATGTAAGAGGACTTTCTAGAAGGTTCTACTTCTAGAAAGAGTCTCCTCTAGAATGTTCGTAGGTGGTTGGTAGCAGTATATAAAGGGGTTCAAGCAATGTAATGGGGTGTGAAGAGAAGTATTGTATTTGGAGTGGTATATCAATAAGAGGATGCCCCCTCGAACAGGAAAGCGAACTGTTAAAATATTTGATGTGCTCGTTTTACCATATACAATATCACTATTGTCACCCAACCATAAGCACACATCCACCATCAAGCACCATAACCTTTTCTAGATAGAATGATTCTAGAAGAAATGATAGAACCAACATATAACCAAGAGAGCATGTCTTTCTCCAAAGATACCTCACCAGACATAAAGTCCCAAGGCCACATAAAAAGAACAATACTTAGTTGCAGTAGTTTCAGTTGCAGTTACCAAGAATACCACCAATAATATCACCAAGAATACCACCAAGAGATACTAGAAGGTAGGTCACACATCTTAGGCTAGATGGCACTAGAGAGAGAGACCAAGAAACATTCCAAAGTATCCACCTTTCTATCTTGCAACTACAGCTCCAAACTTGTGCTATCCTTGACTGAGAGAGTGAGTGAAGTGAGTGTGTACAAATGATCTATATCATCTCTTATTTATAGTGGTTCCTGTCACCTGTCTAAGACGACTTGTCCTTTTACAAGATAATACTTTAATAATAATTATTTTACTAAGCCGACTTGTCTTCTAAGGATTTTACACATCTGTTTAGGGTTTTTCTGGATTTCAAAATATTCTAATCTAGTTAGAGGTTACACATGAAGGTTGATACCTCCCACAGCTACCATAATATCAACCCTCCCTCAAAGATAGGGAGGTATTAATTGTAATGGTCTCAAATACATCCATCCATTTCACATGGCATGGGAAAGGATCACATAGTCTTGCATACCATTCTACAAGTACCATCATCATAGCCACATAGGATATCTCATGATCACTAAGATCAAGTCACGAGCATCATCATAACTATCCATCTAGCTGGAAATCACCGCCAACACTACTGCTTGGCACACCAACCTATGAAAATTCTTCAACACTACTAGTGGTCTCCATGGAAATCCAATAGTAGTACATAGTTACTACAATACCATCCAATAGATCTCAACAATGTCGATCCATAGCAGTACA
>JASDQU010188859.1:24848-45210 GCA_032191745.1 Picea mariana | reverse complement strand
TTTCTCCCTTTATGGGTTTCCTCGTGAAAATCTGTCTCTGTGTGTATTTTATGTGTGACTAATGATCTTTACTCTTACTGTCCATATGTTGTATGTTGGTTGATAACACATGAAGAAATCCTAATAATTTTTTAAAAGGCATAAAATTGTTTAAGCTTATAAACAGCTGATTCACCCCCCCCCCTCTCAGTTGTTTTAGTATTTCCAACAGAATTCCACCTTGATAAAATACTGAGCTCATGCAGTGGACATCAGAGGGATATATGCAACCCCAATAGAACAACACAGATTCCTCTAGGCCCATACTTGTGAAGAACTCTTTATCAAATGGTCTGATTATGAAAGAATCCACCCTTTTCAAGAAACAACTCGGGTGGACCGTTGAAAGACTGTCAGATGATGATGCCACGTGGTGATTTTTTATTAGCTCAAATTATATTTTACCGTTAATTATTGTTAAGACTTTATATTATAAATAGGAACATCAACCGATGGTCTAGGGTCGATGGTTGGTTGTAAGAACTCTTTTCTTTCTAGTTGTTAAGAATTATTTTAGAGCTGCAATGAATGAAGAAGTCTTGCTAGACCAGAGACAAAGTTTTTTTCATCATATGCATGTGTNTTCAGTTCATGAGCAGAGGTAACAAGTAAGAGCTATCGAATATATTGTCAAGTTATCTGGTGCAATTGTTTTGATGTTCTTTTCTCTAATGATGGAAATGATGAATTGTTGTGTGGATATATGATGAAAGATTATGGTAGATGAATTATTTTGCTTGCTATTGATCTTATCATACAAAAGTTTTCTTCTAATAATTAGTATTCTCAAACAGTAATTGGATGCTTACATGGTTAACGTATTATTACTAGGCTTGTGGTATAGGATTATCATTTGCATGTTTAAGCAGCAGGTTATCCCAAGCTCAACCTCTTCTCCAGTAGTTAAATTTTCTCTCATCTTGTTTCTTGGATAGTTTAGGTTAAAATCTCAGCTAGTGATCGAGTGCTCACACTGTTAAAGTATTATTGCTAGGCCTGTGGTAAGATATCATTGTTTTCATGCTGGAGTGAGGGTTATCTCGAGATCGGCCTTTCCCAGTCTTTAGACTTCCTTATCGATGTGTGGTCAAGTTGGTTTATATTGGCTTTTCCTCACATTTATCCTAACTAAACAGAAAATACCAAAAGAGAAAATCCTGACTAAAGGAGATGCCTCCACAAGAAAACAAAAATCCCATCGATTAAATTGGCCAGATCGTGATATCTGGAGAACCATTCCAATCACAAACGCTGCAGAGTCTAATTAGGCCTCGGTGGCGGGTTTGGTTCCTACTGTTGAGTTAAGGGGTTTAAGACCCATCAACACATTGTTGATTTGGGAAATTGACTCTGGAGCCAAAAACATCCCTTTGATAAAAGTGTTGATTCCAAGAGCTTCAGTGGACAAAAGGAACTTCTGATTGGACCAAGTATGTACAAATTCACTCCTCTTGCATTTCAATTTTTATTTTATGCATTTTATTTCATTTTTTTTTTGGGGGGGGGGACATCGACCTTTAAAAGGGTCAGCCCTAGGCATACGTGGGTTGTATTGGGACAGCATGCATATGCACATGTGCAGAAGAATTACTGCATGCATGCATATGCGACTGTCACCACTATAGCCCGCGTATGCCCCCAATTTTGTGAAAAAATTAAAAAGCAAGATCTAATTCCCCTCCTGAATTGGCACTTGCAAGATGTATGTTCATTGGAGGGAAAGAGAGCATGAAGACATTGAAATTTTGGTTGGTGAGAACCCTAGTGTGCCAAATGCATTGACTCAATGTGGGCTATTAAAATTCTACCAGTGTCCATTCATGTGGGCACAACCGAGGCTATTGAACGCCTTGATAGATTATTGGCACCTAGATGCAGAGACCTTCATGCTTGAAGGTCATTCGTTGACTCTGACTAAAGAGGACATCTACTTCTTGACTGGCCTCTCGAGGAGAGGGGAACCAGTCAACTTTTTCACATTTCCTTCAGGGCCTCATAACATAGCAGAGTTGATTGGGATCCATTGTGAGGGAGGGACTGACAAAGTAGGCACACAGGTGTCGATCAACAAGATATCTAACCTATCATTGAAAGTGATAGTACTGCTGATTGGGCAGATCAATGGATCCGCTACACTTCACCAAGCGTCCCAGGTGCATATGCATTGTGCAATGTAGTGTTTGAATGAAACATGCATTTGATTAGAGAATGACATTACTTGAATGCATGAAAAGGCAGTTGACTGAGTGCCTCATGTGGAGGCACAAAAAATTTGGGTTTGGGACCATACTTTGTGCATTCTTCTTCAAGAGGGTGCCTAGTATTATCCCTCGAGAGATAGTACGAGGACACACAGCCACATTCCCATCCGTATGTAGATGGGAGGCATTATTGCCATGACAGGGTGGTGGAAGGACCGTGGAGGCCTCTGATGACAAGTTCTTCAACTGGTGGTCTCGCTAGATTCCAGCAATAGAAGACTATCCATATGCTAGCATTGACTTTTCCAGAGACCTGGATATGGTTGTTCCTCCTGGAGCAGTGCGAGGAGAGTTGAGTAAGTTTTAATTTGCATAGTTTTTTATTTTTATTTTCTTTTATATATATCATTTTTATTTTTTTTGTGTACCAAAGTATCTGACAATGATTTGTTTCTTATGTGCAGACGTGGGACTAGTGCATCCAACTGATTTTGTGAGAACCAGATGATGTTCTCATCCAGAGGCAGGAGAATCTAGAGTTTTCAGACTCGCAAGAGTAGCAGGGGGGCCTCAACCTAGGGAGGCTGAGAGAGTTTTGAGGCGGGTAAAGTGGAACCTTACCGCTCTTACTCATGTTGTGCCTATGGCAGAGATTGAGGATCTACCACCCTCTATGCA
The DNA here is from genome assembly GCA_032191745.1 of Picea mariana. Lineage (NCBI taxonomy): Eukaryota > Viridiplantae > Streptophyta > Pinopsida > Pinales > Pinaceae > Picea > Picea mariana. Next base: position 42,292 of record JASDQU010188859.1, on the reverse strand, counting down.
ACCTCACGTAGTTGGGGTGTCACAGACTTGGGTCCAATGTTTTCGACATTTGTAAAATGTCGTTGTACACTATGGTCGGGCCAACAGGCCCTGCCCTTAGCTAGGTTGGATTGTTTATGTGCCGTGAGCATTTTTGTACATTTTTTAGGGCATAAGTCCCATGACTCCTACTATGTATATTTTTGAGGCTGTCACGCCCACACTGTACTCTGATACATTTTTGACATATATATATGGCTCTTTTTTGTCTTTTTATGCTTTATGGATTATGTTAGAAATGTATTTACATGTGCATGTGTGTTTTTATCTTTACATGTGTGAAAAATGCCAATCTAATATGAGTAGCTAGAGTATCAGTGATGTGATTTAATCTCCTAGGAACATGAATGTAAGTAATGTAATCAAAACTTCGTTCTAAAAGATGTACCCTAAGGAACCTTCAGTGTAGGGTAGGGTCGTAAATGTGGTAAACACCATTTAATTGAGACACAACCGGTTGAGCATCTAAGTAGACCTGGAGGCAAGAGATACCATGCGACAAAGCGTCACGAAGCAACTCTATGACTACACTATATTCAACAACATTATTTGTAGCATTACCTAAACAGATACCTCTTGAGAATAGCAACTGGCCTTGAGGTGTAAAAATCACCCAAGCTACAGAAGCAAGCCTTCGAGTGTGTCGACTAGCATCATCTGCAAACCCCACAAAAACCTCTGATTCACTTGACATCTTCCATAGTGAAAAGAATGTCATCAAAAATGACACTTGCATAAACACAAAAGACAAAAAGTAAGAAAAACAAATGTACAGAGAATATACTTATGTTACAAGAAGTCACTGAAGGCGACCCACCTATGAGTAATACTTCTTGAGGTAGAGCCCATTTCTAGGCTCAGCCAAAGAGTTTCCCTCAAAGTCAACCAAATGATAAGAACATTTTTTAAGAACCTCTTTAACAATGAACAGTCCGAACCACATGGGTTTGAACTTGCCTAGCCCTAGGGGATCCTTATCTTGGTCATAGACTAGGACAAGGTCGCCTTCATAGAAAATCTGAGGGTCAACGAACCGATCATAATGTCTCTTAAATTTTTTTTTGTGAGCCTCGTTGGCCAAGGCTACATCTCGACGTTGCTCATCAAGTTGTTCGAGATGTAATAACCACTCTTCAAGTGGTGAAGTGTCTGGCAATAACTGTACTGCCAATTTTAAAGAGGGGATCTGACATTCTATGGGTAAAACTGATTCCAGCTCGTAAACGATTTGAAAAGGTGAGAAAATGGTTGCAGACTTAACAGCCGTTCGGTAGGCCCATAATGTAGAGTACAACATCAAACGCCAATTTGATTTGGTCAAATTGATCGTTCACTGTAAAATATTATTGAGGGACTTATTCATAGCTTCCACCTGACCATTCGCTTGAGGGTAGTAAGGTGACGAATTTTATTTCCTCAACCCAAGATTTGATGTTAACTCAGTCATCATTTTATTCTGGAAGTGACTACCATGGTCAGTGACAATCTCTCTCAGGACGTCAAACCTTGTTATAATCTGGTTGAACAAAAAGAGAGTTGTTGTCTCTCCATCATCCTTGAACGTTGGCATAGCTTCAACCCACTTCGTAAAGTAGTCTACTGCTATGATGATATAATGGTGCCTCCTTGCTGAAGGAGGGTTGCATGTAGTGTAATCAATCCCCCACTTGGTGAAAGGACCAACAATAATGACGGGAAACATAGGACCAGGGTGTGACCTCATCTTCCAAGAGAATATTTGACATGGGTGGCACTTCTTGACCGATTCAACACAATCTTTGATTAATGTCGGCCAGAAGTAACCAACGCGTAAGATATTTTGGGCTATTTCCAACCCAGACATATGGCCACCACATGCTCTAGAGTGGTAATCATTAAGGACGATTTCTGCTTCTTCATGAGTGAGACATCGGTGAAGGATGGAATCTATGCCTCAATGATACAATGTGTCTTCAAGTATAAGATAGTTCTTGGCCTGATGGCGCATATGGAGATGCTCATCACGAGAAGCAGAGGTAGGGAACTTCAAAGTTTGGAGATAGACAAGTATATCTCCATACCAGGGGTCCGAAGACACGATAAAAAACATGTCTCCTTTAATAGGAAACTCTTCAGGCATAACGTCACCTGACTCGACCGAAAGTTCCGATATGAGTTCCACAAAGACCAATGACTTTTTGGATTTTGCCGAAACAAAATCTAAGTCAAATTATTGGAGGACAAATGTCCATCTACTGATCTTTCTGCCAATTACTCGTCATGTCAACACATATTGAAATGGATTCACAATGGAAATGATGGTGGTCTTGCGAAACAAGATATAATGACGAAACCGTTGGACAGCATGAACTGTTGCCAATGCAAGTTTTTCAAAGTGGGAATAATTAAGTTCTGGTCCAACCATGCCTCGGCTCAGATAATAGATCACGTACTTGGAAAGCACATCATCCTCCTGAACCAAGACCATATCGATGGTCAATTCTGCTGCAACCAAGTACAATAAGAAGTCTTTATTATAATTACGTGGCTGAAGTAGAGGGGTAGACGTGAGGGTGCATTTCAAAGCATCAAACGAGTGTTGAGCAACTTCGTCCCAATGAAAAGGGACGTCCTTCTTGAGTAAACACATAAATCCCTTTGTGATCTTGGCATAGTTTGCAATGAAACGGCGTAAGAAGTTCATTTTTCCCTGTAAACTCTGAAGTTGAAGGATCATGCACAGGGGAGGAAACTAAACTATTGCCTCAACGTTGAGAGGATCGACCATGATCTCCATTGTTGAAACTATGAAACCTAGTAGATGACCTGACGTAATGCATAAATTGCACTTGTTTGGATTCAAGCAAATCCAATAGTAAAAACATCACTCAAAGATGAGTCTGAGGTGCACAGGATGATCATCTCTCTTATGAGATTGTGATTCTAAGTCATCAAGGTAATCCTCAACTATATGTTTGAGATCGTGGAAAGTGAAAGACATGGCCTGCTGAAAGGTAGCTCCAGTGTTTTTTAGACCAAAAGGCATTTTTTGATAAGCAATGTACCCCACGGACAAATGAAAGCGGTTTTGTGTTGGTATTCGAGTTTGATTTGTATCTGATTGTAGCCCGAAAAAACATCCATGAAAGAAAAGGCCTCGCATCATGCACATTCATCGACTGTCTGGTCAATAAATGGTGTGGGGAAATTATCCTTTGGAAAATCCTTGTTCAAATAACAAAAGTATGTACAAATGTGAATCGTACCCTATTTCTTATCGACTAGAACGGGGTTTGACACCCATTGAGTCAAGTGAATGGGGTAGATAAAACCTTCCTTAAGCATTTTCTCTACTTCGGCTTTGATAGTTGTTGCTTTCCTAGGATTGACAGGACAAAGATTTTGTCGAACTGGCTTAACGTTAGGATAAGTCGTGATTTCATGTTCGACAATTCTTGGATCGATGTCTGGCATTTCCTCATAAGACCAAGAAAAAACGTCACAAAATTCTTTAAATAAATCCATGTAGATTTGAATCTCTTCAGAGGAGCAATCAACTCCGATGAGGACATTCTCTACGATGTCAGGGGTTCTGGAGATACCAATAGGTATCATTTCAGTGATGGCTGCCATATTTCCCTTGGAATAAACTACATGCATAGACAAGGGATTGATAGGAAAAGACCTATCTCTAGTCATAGTCAAAGTGAATTCTCCTGCTTCAATTCTTGTTAACTCTGGGAGGAAGTAAGATCTGTGATGGAGATCATCCCAGAGTTTTTTCAGACTGGTCATTGCCTCTATGATATCTTTGTCGGAGGGCAGGACTAAATCTAAAGAATCCGTATCGACGAGGGAACCTTGAGCCCAAGTAGGCTCTGAAATTGTATCTAACTCTTGCGCGGGAGTCAAATCAGGGTCGATGGAAGTTTGTTGGACTATAGAGTATGCAACTTCTTCCACGGAGAAGGGCATGGCCATGCCATGGTGCCCTGTCCCTTCCATCATGCTTGATGGGGAAGGAAGAGTCCATAGATCGTGAAAGTAAGTCACACGAAATGATGAGACTTGAAAAATCTCAACCTTAGGCTGGTTTGACATGAACTTAATATCGCCAGGAGGGGGCGGGTAATCGAAAGTACCCATAAAAGGTGGGCACAAACCAACCCCTATGTTGACGATGTCGGGTTGATGGTTATCAATCATTGGGATCGTGGATGCCCCCAATGAAGGGTCAAGATGGGAGAAATACAATTGATCAATGGTCACTATCCAGTCCTCGTGTGGAAACAAAAAGACCTGAAAAATAGTAGCAACCAATGTTTATATAGAATAAGTCCAACTCCTTCCTAACAGAAGATTATAGTCGAGTTGAGCATCGACTACTTCAACTTCGACGCACACCTAACTGCATGGGGAAAGAGGGAATGATGCCATGTGGTCAGAAAGAATGACTATCGAAAGCGGTAAGAAGAGTTGGTGACGAAGACAAAACGGGTTGGCCTATGGCCTTCCAACATGCCAAAGACATTACGCATGTCGAGGCGCCCTCATTAACCACTGTGTGGAAAATGTTCCATGTAAAATTTTTCATGGTATAAGCCACTACTATCTGAAATGCAATGTGGTAAGGGAGATGAGGTTTTAATTTGGTCGTATCAAGCATGATCATGCCCAAATTACAAGTCTCATCAAATCCTAAAGAAGCTAACAAAGCCTTTCTCTGGGAAGGGCAACTCTGGAGGACTTCCAAGGAATACATCACACAAAGGGTTTGTGACAAGTCCTCCACCACAGAGTAGTTCTAGGTGACCCTTGCATTTGGGTTGTGAGAATATTTCTTGAACACACCTTTTGGGATGTGTGTCATTGTTTTGCCCAATGTCTTCTCAAATGGAGAGGAAGAGGGGGGATCTCAGCTTCTTTATTCTTCTCAGAGGAGCTAAGAATTATGTAATCATGTGCTCTGGTTGATATGTATGCATCACCTTTCATCATATACACATTCACGGATGAAGGATTAATCGAAGATGGAGGAGCTCCTTGATTGCCCCCTTCCGTGTTCACTGAGGCTTGAGTTAAATTTTTCCCATGTTGGAATGGGTTCATTAACACAGCAAGCTGTTTTTGTGACAATAACTTTTGGGCCTCTGCAAGCCGAGGGAACTGATCAGTTGGGTGGTCTTTCATGCATAGATTACGTGGATACTTCGACTTCTTCTTTTCAATGTTTCCCCTACCAGCATTATTGGTAGGTTTCTTATCCCCCTTACCCTTCTTTCGTTGTTTCTTCTTCCCATCGGGCTGCTAGTTGGCCTTTGGGCTTGTCGATTGTATGTTGTGTACATACAGAATTTGGGTAGGGGGAGTAGCTAGACCTATGTTCTGGTTGGTCATTGTCTATTGTATCGACAATTGTTGTAATTGTTTTGATAGTTTATCAATGGAATTAGCTTGTGTTGAACCGATAATACCATCGGCAAGTGGTCCAGCTCTTTGTCTAGTTTTGTCAAGAATTGACCTAAGTGCATCTGGCAATATTTCATAAAGTAGGCCAGATTGCAAGTAAATCAGCTCAGGCTGTTGAGCTCTCATTATCGCATTTTCTTCAGAAAAGATTCTCGTCGTCTCTACATCTTTGGATAACTGGGGTACCAAAGACTTAAGGAACCACTCAAGAAAAATTGCTGGTGGGACTGGTACTTTTCTCACAAACTCTTCCAGTGTCTCCATTCTCGGATGTGATTGGAGATATGGACTACCTTTGTCTGCTCAAATTTGGCCAGAAATTTGGTGTTGGCATTGTATCTCACAGGTGATTGGAAATGGTTTAAGAAAGACATTGCCAATTCGTCGAAGGAGGAGTATCTTGAGCGGTCGAGCTCAATGTACCATTTCACAGCACTCCCAATGAGAGTGCATTGAAACAAGCACAACTGGACGGAGTCATCTTTCAATGAGTTAGATGAGCACCAGATATGAAAAGTAGTCACATGATCGCCTAGATCTTCGTTAGGTTTGTCTTCGAACTTTGGAATGTCCGAAGGCAACTTGGTCGGCATACGAGGCCAATGTGGATAGTGACATATGGGGTCATTCAACAACCTTGTCAAGTCAGGCAAATGCAAAGTTGACAGGAACGGTAGTTTGGGATGTTGATTATGACCATGGAAAAAGGGACCTAGATTTTGACTGTCACCAGGTTGCCAGGAAAAGTTTGGTTGTTGTCCAGGATTCTGGTAAAAACCTTGTCTAGGACCAGCGTACAGATTTTGTGCTTATTGAGGCATCGTCGACTGACTTCCGTAGAAGGACAAAGGAGGTTGGGATTGCATTGTGTTCTAAGGATTTTGAGAGGGGATGCCCCCTGCCGACCCGACGGGAATAGGTTTTGAACCTTGTCCAGGGTTCCAATGACTTTGGAAGGGGTTTTCCCTTGTTGGAATCCATGACAAGGAAGCTGATCCTTGCCAAGGATTCCAAGGTCCTTGGGGGGAAGGGATTCATGGGTTTCCCCCTGTGCATGAATAGTACCCTGCATAGGATTTGATTTTCCATAACTGGGGTTGCCCCCGGTGGGGAAAGCAGCAAACGAAAAAGAATTGTTAGCAAATGCACCGAACAAAGAGAATGATGTCAAATCTACCGGCTGAATATTAGAAGGCAATCCTTGAATACTCACTCCATAAGAAACATATTTCATGCTTGGCTCCACGGATTGCTGGTGAGAACTTTCGAGTGAAGGGAACGAAGGAGGTATGTGACCCCCTCCATAAGGGAAAGCATTATAAGGAGATAGAATTCACCCCATGGATCCTTACAGAGGAGTGTTTGAACTCCCTGCCCCTAGACTTAGAGTTAGTTGAGTGGAGTGAAAAAGGACAGCATTTGGATTGAAGCTAGGTATTTTGTATGTGAACGGAGGGCCTGTCACACTCGGAGATAACAGAGCAGTGATCACCGCCAAATATGGGAGTGGATCATTTCCCGAAATAGAGGCAGTTGAGACCATAGTGTCCTGGAATGACGATGATTGGTTAGGAGGTGGAACACCCCCAGTTGTGATAGTCGTAGAGGTAATATGAGAATTCCCTGAAGAAGTTGCAAGATTTGGTTCCATCTTTGCTTGGGATACTTCCAAATGCTTATAAGGATAGACTTGTACAACAACGGGCATCGAATGATCCATAATCGGAGGGTTGCTAGGACCAAGAGCTTCTGCTCCAAGGTCAGTAATGGTTGGTTCCTATGAGATGAGATGTTCTTCTCTTGAAGGCGGGTTGGACATAGTTACTCGTGTCCCAGTTTCTTCAAATGACCCTTGTTGGTCTAGCTTCCACCTTAGCGGCGGTGGGGGTGGCTCCAGATCAACTGGTGGTAGGCCAAGAAGCCTTCATGATCGATGGAGATACTGATCCTCCACTGTGTGAGAATATCAGAGACACACTAAGGCCTTTCTAACCGATTGAGAAACAAACACACTCTATCAAAAAATTCCTATCAGATAAAACAGGCAGTCACTAGCTAGTTGGAAGAACAGTTACAACAACCAACATTAGAGAAACTTACTGGTGCAAGTGAAACTCAAATACGGAATCACCCTCTGGGTATACTCTGCAAAGTGTGGCCCAATTTCTGTCCTAGGTACCGCGGTATACCCCTGTAGTCACCTGTGTAAGTCACTAGAATGATAGGCAACTAGGTTTCCAGCTCGCGAACAGTTGCAAGGAGGGTATAGTTGACAGTCGGGTGGACCACAATGAGCAGGGTATCAAGCCCAAAACCTATCCAGGGTATCGAGAGCAAGTTTTCTGGGAGAAAACTTAGGACCTCAAATGGATTCGAGACCCACGAAGCTATGTGGCAAGTGCTAACGACGGAATCCCAGGACAAGCCCTCTATATGCATTCCCCACTACGCTTGGTCTGATTTTGGAGGGGTTATCTCCGCTACCTTTCCGCACGCGACCTCGTGTTTATCCCCTGTGTTAGAGGGGGGTCTGGGACAACTTTCATGGTAACTAGAATTTGAACACTCCCTAGCCCAGACTCTTATGTTTATGTTTGGTAACCTTGAAGAGTTTCCTCTCCAACCTAAATCAAGGCTCTAGTCCTAGACTTGTTGGTGTACCCTACAAAACATAAAGTCTAAAAGGTTTTATTTAAACATTTATTTCAGTGGTTGTTTTTAAACTCATAGGAGATGATAATGAAACTAGTGATGTTTTATAGCGACAAAAAGAATAACATGCAAAGTGATTAAAACAAAACTACTTCTTCAAAAAGAATTTACTTTAACCAACTTTTCAAAATTTATTTCTAAGATCTTTTGACAGAAAACTGAAAACATGCTTTCACTCAACTACGAGCTACTTATCATCCTAATTCAATCAACCAACAACTTATGAAAATGAAATTTTTCCTGATAATATGTGCAAACACTTGACCACTTAACCAAATAAAGAAAATATCTACTTTTTTTTATTGTTCCTCAAAAAACAATAAAAACTAAAGCTGGAAGCTTTCTCCTTTTCTAAAGAAAAAACTGTAAAAAATCCAAGACAAGACAAGGCCAAGAAAATTTTCTGGCCAACCACTAACCATGGGGAGATACTGACAACCAAGAAGGTAGATCAGACTGACTCACTATCTCATCAAAAAACCTAACAAAGAAATAGAAGAAGACTTTGAATGAAAAGGCAAGCCATAATATAGTCCAAACCTAGGCTAAGCTGCTATGATAGAGACCACATTCAGAGATTCTGGGTTCAATCCCCAATGGAGTCACCAATTCTGATGTGAGTGGGAAATCCTGCTTACGGACTTAGCATTTAAGGGCTCTAATCATGCATGCAAAAAATGACCATTTAAAGGCCTCTACTTTTTCCTATTCTCCCAACACAAAACCCCACATTCATGCAATACAAAGGTGCAAACAAGATTAGGTAAATCTACCTTAAATCCTTCGTTTGATTTCAATCCCTTCACTTTCACTCACTCCTTGATTGCAAGCCTCCTCCCAAAGTTGACCTGCATTCACACATGGACAAACAGAGAGCTGCAAACATGCATTTCATATACTAATTGTTGGGTTAGATGTGACAATATCATAAAATAAATACACAATTTGAACACATGATATGGTGGGATGAAAAAAGTATTCCTTTTTGTATTAATCTTCACAAGAGTAAACTTACAATATGTGGTCGGCACTGCTCCTCGAACCTGGTTCTGGGCTCCTCTTCACAATGCACCAACTACTCAACCTCACAATACAATTGTAGGAAATTGGGGCAAAGGGGGGATAAATTTGGGTAGAGTTTCTATGCTCTTCTTCTTATTTTTCAAATGGGACCCCTACACCTTATTTTATAGGTAGTTATCTGGTTGAATGACTAGCCATAGGCAGTCAAACGATTTTAGCAATTTCCTGAAACTCTGTTTCCCGTCTGGAACTTTCCATTTTTCATGCTTTTGTCAATATACGCAGGTTGTAGAAGGCCTGCATGCATATTGATGTGTGAATACGCGGGTTGTATAAGGCCAGGACATGTGTGGCTCAAAAAGGAGGGTTATTTAGAAGAGCTTGGCTGAAGAAAATGGAAAATAGTAGGGCCTGAGGCCAGGTATGTAGGCTGGGTGCAAATTAGGATTATAACAAAAGGATGAAGACACATTTGATTTTTTTCCACCGCCCCTTCATAGAGGCCTTGGGATAAAACTCCCTCCAACATTTTATGCTCTTGCACAATTTTGGAAAACAACAATCTTCCAAAGGATGAACGACTCACTATTTTCTCTGGAACAATATGGCTTCACTTACAGGAAACCAACACATGACATTTGCAGATCTACTTGACACTTATATTTGTATCTCATATCACATTGTATATTTTCCTGGTGATGAAAAAAGGACAACTCATCTATTTGAAACAGATGGAAAGTGCTCAACACATACATAATGTAATTTTGTCTCCTCAAATGAATAAAATTACGTTTTTTTTCCAAGGAAAAAAAAGAACAGGAAAAAGATAATTTTCATCAATTCATAATCAATTACTTTGAATAATATAAATCATTACACCAAGATATTATAATACTAACTGAACTCTTTAACTAGTAGGACAAAAGCCTGGGTTAAAGCATGATTCTATATCCTTCAATAAAATATTCATGAGTCCATCTCCCAAAATTTTCACCCTCTTGATATCAAATCTAACCGAGTATGTAAACACCGCAATGATCTACTTCTCATATCCACATGATAGAGGTAAATCTTCAAAAATAGAGTGTTTTTAAAACTACATACTAATCTGAGTTTATAATGATAATGTTTACAACAACTTATAAAAGTTTGTTTTAACAATCATTCAAAAAACATATTTTGAATTGTTTGAAATAGATCCTACTTTTAAAACAAAATTACTTCATGGTCTTCATTAACTGAGCAACGCAGAGGACATCTTCTTGTTCCTTTTGAGACCTGAAAATAAAATTAAAATCCAATTAAAATCACATTAACTATATTAAGACAAGCTACAAAATCTTTGATTCTATAGCTAGTCTAAAAACAATGCAACAAATAATTCTTAACAAACAAATCAAATAGAAATAAAAACATAGATTTATTTACCCAAATTAAACATTGGAAAATGAGGATTCATGCATCTTTGATCTCATAATAGCATTGAGATTTGTTGACTTATTAATAATAATATCTCCATATTTTCTGGATTTCTTGTTTGTCCGAGGAACACTTTGTTGTATTTCAAACCTCAACTCTTGATTGTCTCTTTCAAGTTCTCTATTCCGCCTCATAACCTGATTAAGGCGCATTTTCAAATATAAAACATCTGCGTAATATATTTGGGCCCATGCTAAACATTCGTGAAAACACACAGGTTCCAAATTTGGGAGCGATTGTTGGTGATCTAAGTCTGAGGGATTTTCTTGCATCAACTCGAATTCTTGAAAATCCCTCATAGTCTTGGAAGAACATGGGAAAATTAAAAACAAATTCATACTATGGATAACTATCTTTTGCAGAGTCTTGGATTGTACTTTCAACATACTTTTTATTATCTATCATAATCGTTTGAATGGGATTATTCCTTTGCTTGCTCCTATTCCTTATCATTCTAGACAGGATGCATCCATTCCTTCTTTTTTTAAACTCGACCTCACAAACCTCCTGTAAATTCCTAACTTGTCTACCCTATTATTTATGCTTCTCATTGACTGCTAGCTTTGTAGACTGTGACTGATCAACAACACTTAATGAATGATTTCTGAAATGACTAAGGAAAACATATAAATGTTTCTTAGGCACAAACCCATGTCTTTTTGGTGCCAATACATCCATAGGAAAATCCTTTGTTTGGGAATCAGGTGACATGATAGGGTCATCATGAATATAAATCTCAATTTGAATATCATGAGGTGAAGCTTTGGGGGTGAAAGGATCTTTAGTATCCTGTGTTAAATTGATAGGGTCACTTTGTTGGGGTAAAACCTCATTTCTTTCTAAAAAACTCTTCCCAACTATCCCCTGTACTAACCAAATGAAAATCGATTAAGATGAAAATTAGGTCATGATGAAACAGGTTGGTCTCAAGGTTAGGGCTTGACCGTTGATAGAATATAGCCATTTTATGCAGGCTTATAAGTAAGCAGAAAGGCAGGTTTAAATGAAAACCCTAAAACACCATAAGCAACTGTATGTTAAAATAGAAAACCAAGACGTAGATCCCCTCATAGGTAATGTACTTCTTAATTGTCAATAATAGACTGTGCAAACTGGTAAATAGCTCAAAAGGCATACCCTTTATATGGTATTTTGACTTCTTGGATGTCAACAAAGACCGCCATGGAATATTGGTTACCTTCATATTTCTAAACCACTTGTCACCTTCCTAAGGAAGACTCGTTGCCTTAGAAATGAATTCCTTAGTGACCTGTAACTGAACATCCCCAATTTTGGCTTTGGTGCCATCAAAAGTCTTGGAAAATGCTCTAGCCGCTTCTAAATTAAAACCATTAAATAACTAGGTAAATTCTAACCAACTAACTTGAGAAAGCCTACCCATCGCATCATCATGGGAAAATAAGTTTTGCGGGCCATTCATCTCTATCCTCACTACGGGAGACATAGATTTAACAGGGGTAAACTAGAAGACAAAGAAACTATTTTCATCAAGGGGAAAATGTTGTAATCTCAATATACCAAGCCCATAAACAGTGAAAGAGGTGGAACGAACATACCTGATGATAAACAAATACTCAAGTGTTTGAGGACGCTCTACCATTATCTCCCACTCCAAGTTATGATTACCTCATGTAGACCATAGGAAAGAGAGGTTCTAAACTAACAAACCCATGTAACCCTCGTGGCTTGCCACAAACTACTGACCCGATTTCGAGAACATTRACACCACAAAGAGTAATGATTCATGTGATAGTCGAAAGGTCAGGCYAGGGTAAGTAGGAATTACYAACATTGCATCATGATATGACAATGGTAGGTGTAAAAATGTTATGTCGAGACTGTTTAGAGAGGTAAGGTTTTAAATGAACCTCGTAGCCTCCATATCAATCAATAGTTTTAATCAAGRMTTTAGTTTAGRCATGACATTCRAGTTCATAAATTGGTTTAGATCRAACCCAAACCTTTTAAAATTGATCTTATTCTGCACAAAAATAAGCTTCAATTTCATGCTTTAGAGTCATGAAATTGAAGAGGAAAAATRATCAATAAGTGACACAAACATATTCACACGAAAATGATGAAAATTCARACAAGACTAATTAACACTAAACAATCACACCTTTTTACAAAAGAAAATCAATCAATCTGACGCATATAGACATACTAGGCAGTGAGTATAAGAAGTGATTTTGTATTTCAAATGGAAATGAAAAACAAGATGTTAGTTGGGCAGCCAACAAGAGGATGAACATTCAAAGAGTCACCTTCTAAAAATGTTTCTTGTTTAGGAGAGGATTTTCATTCTCTTAATTATTCTACTTACTATTTTTTGTATCTTGATCTCTTTAATTGTTTGATCTTGCAGGAAGCCACCCATTATCCTATTTAAATAAAATATATGGTTTTGACCCCTTTTGAAGTAATTGATGGTGGTAATGTGCATATGGAATATAGAGAAGATAAGGCCTCTTCCCATGAACTTATTAACTCTATGCCTTATCAACCTTTTTCAGGGGATGTATCAACCTTTTTCAGGGGATGAAGGAAATGTTGTAGCAGATATATATCAAACGATATCTTGTTCTTTTTCATCTTCATTTTTTATTAATAGAGAGTCTTCTTTTTCAAGTAGCCTTTTAGTTGAGATTGTTAATGTTAGTGGATTTCACCATTATCTTTAAAATATCTCTTATACCGTGGTGGATTCTAGTTGTAGTGTTCCCAAGGCCGAGCCCCGTTGTAAACCATCTTCTGAAAGGAATTGTAACTATGTTTTATAGGCTGGTGAGCCAAGTTTTTATAAGCTGGAGGCTTATGTGTTTGTTAGGCTAGGGAGCCTGAGTGTTGAAGGCCAGGAGCCTGCTATTGTATATGTAATCACGCAGAAAAATTAATAAAATATAAACACCACCATGTGCAGACCAACCACGATGAATGAGTGAAGGGGAACTAAGAATCCATAGAGTGGGCAAGGAATTAGGGGCTGGAAGGTGGGAAAAGGGGCTAAGCGTTTGGACTAGGGGGCTTAAGCCTAGGAGTAATAATATTTAATATTATTCCAAAAAGAACATGTGCATTTTATGTTTTCACTTTTATCCTAAGTTCCTGGCAAGAGGAAAGCATGCAAAGGGGATGCATGTTGATAGAATGCATGCAGTTCCAAGGGTGACAAGTGTCCACCCTGGTGCATGCAAATAAACAGCCAAGATGATCCATGAGAGCCCTCGCTCTCTCTCCTCCATTCCGCCCGACTACCTGAGCGGGTAGGGAGCGTTGGACAAGACGACCGACCCAACCACTACAAGAATACCTCGTGCGTTCTTGAGAGTCAAGAATTCCGTGTTGTCTTTGATAGTCTGTGCACATCCTCTATTTGACTAATCAAACCTATGCGTGGAGGCTCTGTCCTGAAGCCATGACCCTGAACCATTCCGCCATTGTTGAACCAGTTGGAAAGCCTGTGTTTGGCTCTGTAAATCCGGGTACACCTCTATTTTGTGAGTCAAGAAGCCTGTGTTGTTTCTGAAGAGTTGGTTTCACCCTCCGTTCTAAGTCGTGGAGTCTGTGTCGACCCTTGCGGAAATTACTCATCATCCATTCCCGTGAACCATCACTGTGAGGCCTCGAGCCATTGTTGAGCCTATTTGAGAGGCTATGTTTGTATTTCCAGTTGGCTATGGTGACCACGCAGAGCTGGACTGTGCATGGCTTGATGGCCAGTGCGAGTTGTGATTGATCCTGTGTGTGATCTCTCTCTAGGTGAGGGAGGTGGATGTTGTTGGAAGAGGTTTCTTCCAGAGAGTGTCCAGCACCAGCTTCAGGCTCTGAGACTTCCTGATTCGGCCTGTTACCAAGACCCAGAGAGGGAGTTTAGCACCAATGGACTGTGCTTGTGAAGGTGTATAATCCCGGGTGGAACAGGCATGGGGGGAATGAGAGTCTGGTAGTAGTGGGCATAAGGTGGCATCCTGGAAGAATCCTTCCAGATTTTATGTGTTGTTTTCCCTATAACCTCAGCCTAGCCTAGAATTCCTTGCCTTGGGATGGAGCTCAATCCCAGCTCAGGGGTGACCCATTGCTGAGCTGACGAGCTGTGTGGTCTAAGGCTGGGAGGTTCGTGGAAGGTCTACACTTGGCTGGTGGATTCTACCACTATTAAAAGATAAGTATCTAATTATGTTTTAATCATGTTTTACATGACTCTAATGCTTATGTTATCATGATTTCCATTGTGTATATGAATTAGTATGAAACATTATTGATCGTTAATTATGGCAGTAACTCATATGAATACTCTGTTAGAATGTGTTTATTTGTTTAAATATGTGTGGATTATATAATACCTGTATGAGTTATGTACCAAGTGGTGTTATAGTCTTCTTTTAATAGCGTTTAAGCCTTGGTAGCTAAAAAGGGGCGCTACAGTTTGGTATCAGAGCCAACGTTTCGACACTGAGCCTAGATGGGCCAGTGGAGTGGTCTTTGGACCGAGAATGTGAGGGGAAATTGGGTCTGGAAGGCCAATTTTGAACCCTAGTTTTCTCCAAAGTGTCAAGGAGTTACTTGACGAGTTTTAAAGATCAGGAGGTATAGCGGCGTTATGAAACTGCATCCAGTGTGGTATAAGTCCATAAGGAGAGAGGACTCCACACCAGAAGTGTAGGAGCTTTAGGATCTGTTCGGGAGGGAAGGTGAACCCTCGTGACCGTTAGATATGGAAAGTGTGCACATAGTTTAAATCCCTTTGGAATTGCATAGGAGTGTGGAAATCGTGACACGCGAAATCCCGAATTAGTCTGGACCACCCATTAGAAAGAATGCATGGAGAGCGATCAGCCTTTTGCTGACTCATAACTTGAAAATAGTCAACGGGAAGAAATCGACGTTTTGGGAGATGGGAGGTGAGAAGAGGTGAACACCCTCGAAACTCGAAATCCTGAAACAATCTACACCATAGATTGTGGGAGAAGAACTTGATCATTGGATCAAGTAAGTTAGTAGACATTGAATTCATGATTTCGTCAAATGGAAGTGCAAGATGTGTGGATGCACGAACTCTCGATGCCCGAAACCCCGAAACACCGAAAGAATCTGCGCCGTAGATCTGAGAAAGATCTGACCGTTAGATTTTACTAGGAGTAGAAGTGGACACATGAATGTGTACCATGTGCCAGTGGGTTGAGAAGAAAAGCGAGAGTGGTGAGACCCGATGATGTCATTAAAAGCGACGTGGACCCTCATGAACCTGCCACGTGCCACCGTAGTTGTGGGTGACCACTGTGCTATGTGGGCCCAGAGGGTAACGTAAATCAGAATTTTGGAAGTCGGGGGTTGGAAAGGAAAGAAAGTTTGAAAGCCTCGTGGGATGAAACCCTGAAACCCGAAGTCTCAAAATCCTGAAGTGCCAAAAATAAAAGTTTCAAAAACCCAAAAATTACAAAGCCGAACGAGAGCTCAGAAAACTTATTTGAATCAAAATGTCTTTTGTTCTTGTTCGTATTAGCTTATAAATGTTGTGGATTGTTCTTGAAGGTTTAATAGCCTGACAAACTTTGAATTTAATTGCACAGTGTGCGTGCACAGGTCAACAGAGGTCAGGACTCTAGTTAACCAACGCTAAGTATGGAGTGGGGAAAGGTGTAGATTACCCCTGAAACAGAAGACGAACAGGAAGGAAAGGATGTTAACCTAGGAGTCAAAGGATCGAACTTCAATGGGCATGGAAAAGAGAAGGATAAGGAAGGACACATAATGAAAATTATTGAAGGATTGCAAAGAGAGGCCCAGGCTCGCCGAGCTGATAGCCGAAAGCTCATGAAATTCAGGGATCGGCAGGGTGTATTAAACTTAAAATTTTTGAAGAGCCTGGAAAGAATAGAGAGGAAAATCAAGAAGGGAAGAGACTCAAGTAAGACAGAGAGTCGCAGAACCCATGGGAGAAGAAGTAGGTCGAGGATTGGTAGTCGACATCTTAGTCGCTCCCAAGGACATTCTGACAGGGAGACACACAGCAGTTCAAGCCCGTCCCCTACCAGAAAACATCGAAAATCTGGAAAGGAGGAATTGAAAGGGGAGATGAACAAGATTAAGCATCCAAAATTCAATGGAGAACATAAGAAGGAGGAAGATGCCGAGACCTGGTTGTTTGGCATGAAGAAATACTTCCAACTGTGGAATTATTATGCCCATGCAAAAGGAAGAATTGCAATGTACCAACTGAAAGGAAAAGCATCCATGTGGTGGGATCAGTTTGTGCAGGTGCAGCACATCAGAGAGAAAGAGGTCACTTGGAAGGAATTTANACTGAAGTATGTTCCATTCATCAAAGATGAGGCTGTCAAGATTCAGAGATATCTGAGTGGACTGCGACCTTTCATGAGTGACAAGATTCAATATGACGATCCTAAGACCATGGAAGAAACCATAAGAAGGGCGAAATGCTTGTATGAACAGCAAGGAGAAAGGCCTACCCTTCGGAAGGTTTGGAATGATCAGAGGAAGTTTAAGAAGGAACAGAGGTAGAAGGGAAACAAGCCTTCCTTTTTCAGAAACAATCTTCAAGAATAGCCATCCTTTAGAGAGCCGAGAATGACTGAAGAGGGAGCACAAAGACAGAGACAGATGCCCATTCAGTGTTGGGGCTATCAAGGAAACCACAAGTACAGAGATTGTCCCCATAAAAATGGTAAAGAGAGAACTGTACATATTGTTCAGCAAGCTGA
>JASDQU010188855.1:1115-20367 GCA_032191745.1 Picea mariana | reverse complement strand
CCACATATATAATCCTCTATAGATACATTCATATCTCCTCACAAGAAAAATGAGAGAATATTTCTTATCATCTCAAAGAATTTTAAAAGAGTATTGCAATTAAAATGGAAGGGAATTTGATAGGTCAACCTCAAATATCTCATACTTAAAACTCAAAGTCACAAGATACAATCAACATCAACCCTGAAGTAATTATTTGTGGAGTATTTCTCATCAAATATATCTAACAATATACGAAATCCATTTCACAAACACATATATGGCTGCAAATGCTCCATGATCATATATGAAAAGTCTTGGAATATTACAAGAAAAACACTTGAGAACTCGGCCCCATGATTGTTTCAAGAATACAAACACAAAGCTTTGAGAAAACAATGTAAAAGAAGAAAAGAATGGAAAAGAATGAAAATATTTGCTTGCTGATCAAAATATTGATTACATAATGATGGCTAGTATTTCTATCTCGTACTCCTTTGAATTCCCTCTCAACAATGAATTATGGATCTCATGAAGTCTCTCTTTTCCCTTTTTAAAAGAAATGTTTTTCTAACTACTTGAGTAGTTAGGATTTTTCCTTTTTCTCTTTGAATTCCTCTTTTTTAGAAAATCAATTTAATTAATACAACATTGGAGTCTCATTAATGACTGGAATTCATTGATATTCGTGTTTTAAATGGGCCCCAAAAATCTTTAAATAAAATTTTTTTAAATAAACTTTTATTTAGAATAACTTTTAATTTGTTGTCACCTTTAAGAGATGATTGTGTCCTAATTTTCTGGTAAGGATGTAGATATTTTCAGAAATTTAAACCACTTCTAGTGTGATCTTCATCGTATTATCTTTCTAACGATATAAATTTTCCCAAATCCGTCGTCCGGATCTCAAGATATGAGCTCATGAAGTTGAGTTTTCATACAGGCCCATTAAAAATGCAGTTGACTGATATTTTAATTTCTGGGGAAACTGTAGCAACCATCAGCCTTTGAAACCTATACCGTAATTTTCTACGTCGAAATATATTTCCAACAATATAAATTTTGCGCGATTCCGACACCCGGAGCTCAAGTTATGGCCTTCGTAAGATTAATGCTCATCCACCGTCGATCGAAATTCATGGGAAAATTTAGGCCCTTGGATTAATTTTGTACTATCCAATAATTAGTTTCCACGTGTAAGGCTCTTATTGAATGCCATGTGGCACTCCTCCATAGGATTAAACATATTTCCATGTCATCCAAGAAAATTTGGGCACATGTCATAAGGTTACATGTGAATAAATAAAACAATATATAAAGTGTGAAAAGTTAAAGGTGAATAAAATAATAAATAATGTTTTATGAAAAGGGGATAAGTGTGGGAGGCACGGGAGTATAGGAAAGGGGGAAAGGGTAGTGTAGGGGGGATGGTATAAATGTAGGTTGCGGAAGAGGGGAGGGAGAAATGTAGGGAGCAGAGTGAAGGGGAGTGACATAGGGTGAGGTGACGGGGGGTGTGGGATGAGGGAGTTATCAAACTTATAGACTCGCGGGGTGAGGGGGAAGGGAAATGGAGTATGGTGAGTCTGATTGACCACCATACTCAAAATAAATTGAAGTATGGGATGTGGGGAGAAGGGAAGGGTGAGGGAGTGAGGGGTAGGGAATAGTGAGTGCTCGAGAGTTCGAAAGGACTAGTGAGGGGATGAGTACGGGTGGAGGGTATTTTTTTTTTTTAATTTTCAAAGTGTTGGATAATGCGATTATGGAGTGAGAGGAATGGAGTGGAAAAAGATAATGCTAGAAAAGTGGAGAGTTACGATGGGTGCTTGCAAGAGATATATTTTAATGGGTTTTGAACCCGGAAATTGGGGAAAACTAGGGTCTTGGACCCAAAAACTTTAAATGAAACTCCAATAGATTAGCTTTATTCCACATGAAAGAGGCATCATTTTCCACTTTAAACTTTAAACCTAGATATATTGAGCATACAAACTCGGAATTTCGATTCGAAAAATGTGTTCAGAAGCTAAGACTGAGAGATACACAATGAACTTATAATAGTTCAAAATTTTCCATCTTTGATATCATATTTTTTTATAAATCCAAGAGAGAGAAATATAGATGACCAAATTTTGGTCAACGAATGGCTCCAACTGTAGGATAGTGACCCCCTGTGGGTTGTTGAGAACACCAGAATCTCAAGACCAACTACTTTCTCCATTGGTATATGGATTCATATTCAAAATGAATTCTTGTAATTATTCTTCTTTCATGGAGTTATCTTCAAATTTGACTGCCTTATTGTGCAACACTGAACTAAAGAAACAAAATATGTATATACATGATCTACCTACCCTAACTTACTTCAAATAAAGGGGCACCTTATGTGTAGGAAAATTTCCAATGGAGCCATTCAAGAATTGATATGATTTTTGGAATGAACTCCATCACTATGGAACACATTGAAACTTGTATCATTGAGTCAAGGGCACTCTCAATATGTATTGGAGAAATATTGAACAAGGTGTGCTAAGAATTTGATTTCATTGTGATCTGGATTTATGAGTGGAACGAAAGGAATAACAGATTGAATACAATAACACAGAGATATAGAGAACAACAACACATATCCAATGAACACTAACTTATATTGAATAAATTAAATAGGTTGAAATTGTAAAACTAAAAAACTGGAAACAACTTGCTCGAATGGTGGTAGCTATCTCTGAGAAGAGATGTGGATGATACACGCATCTATCTAAGAAGAATGATTACATTGAGGCTCAAAAGGAATTTTTAACATTACTCATGAATGCCAAAACCCTAGACATCCAAAAACCTAACCCTAGGAGATGAAACACCAAAAGTTATGTGGGCCCTGATGGGTAAGTTGGTACCCCAACTTCCCAGGGTCGTAGCTTTTGCATACGACCTCTGTTTTAAGTGCATGATAGCATGTTGGAAAGGTGTTTTTGAGAAATACACATTACGCCGTCAAAATTTGACTATGTCTATAGTTTGACTATGGAAAGCCAAAAAACACTGTTTAGGACCCCAAAATAGTCCTGGAAGTACAGAAAGATGTACTGACATGAAAACTTCTAAAATAAGCTAGTTGGATTAAGTGCGCGGCCACCAATATCCACCTAGAAGTGTGTAGGGCTTTATACAGCCCAGGAAGTGTAAAACCCACAATTATAAGGAATTACAGAAGAACGTTATGAACTAAAAACTGTTAAGAGGAGCCAATTGGAATAGATGGGTGGCCACCAATATCCACTTGGATCAATCCTCCCCCCTCAGGAAAAAATGGTCTTCATTGTGTTGATTCCCCCCATCAGGTGAGGAAAATTCTGTTGAATTTGGCCCCGGGAGAGCCATTTTCCTTGGTGTAGAAGTTTCCATACCTTGACAACCCGATACAGTTGAACCCTCTATTGGCAAGTGCCCTTGACTTGTGTGTCCATTATCTGATCAATGGATGATTGTTCCATGTAGTCAAGGTTGAGCTTTGTTGGTGTCAACTATTATGCGATCTCTGAGGTCATGTCCAATAATGGTGGAAAATATGGTCGAAAGAGGTCCACATTGAACACTAGGTGCAAGCCAAGGAAGGGTGGAGTGTTGATCTCAAAAGCATTGCTACCCATAGCCTTGGTGATAGTGTAAGGCCAATAGCAAAGTGGGCGGAGCTTCCGATGGGGCCATGTAAGACGCTCTTTCTGAAAATGTAACCTGACCTTGTCTCCCACCTGAAACTGGTGCGATACCCGGTGTTGATCATGTCACTCCTTGTACTTAACATTGGCTTTCTGAAAAATCTCATGGACCTCTTGATAGATGTGTTGAATCCTCTCAATGAATCTGGTGGCTTTGTTGGCCCCAAAATGAACATGGGAAGATCATTCCTGTGTGGTTGCAAGAGGTAGTGTAACATCAATGGGACCCAAGGGTTGGAATCCCAACCCCACCTGAAATGTGCTATGTTCGGTGGAGATATGGAGAGCCTTGTTTTAGCTATGTTGAACATAGGGAAGACTCTCATTTCATATATGTGGATGCTTAGAGTTGTACATGTACTACATGATGTGGCAATCATCTGATTGATGACCTATGTTTGGCCATCAATTTGGGGGTGGAAAGTAATGGATTTAGTGAGCTTGGTGTCCAACAGTTACTAGAGACTCGACCAAAATGTGTTGAGGAACTTGTTGTCCCGATATAAGGTGATGGTATGTGGTATCCCAAAATGGACGCACACTCATTCAAAGAAGCGGTTGGAAATATATGTTGGTGTGATGCTCTTATTGCAGGTTGTGATAATCACCATCTTCGAAAACCAATCAACCACTGCAAATACACAATCATTGTCATTCCTAGTGAACGGAAGACCAGACATGTAATCCATCGAGATGGATTCCCAAATCCTCTCAGGAGTAGGAAGAGGGGTGTATAAGCCTTGCTTCTTGATGGTTGGCTTGGAAATGACACAGGCAGTGCAAGATATGATATACTTACTGATTTTTTTTCGAAGTTTTGGCCAGTAAAACTGTTTCTGTAGAACAGCCATAGTTTCCTCCACACCAAAATGTCCTACCATCCGACTGTAGTGGGCCTCGCAAATCAGCTTTACACGCTCACTTGTGGGAACAAAGAGGTGGCCTACATGGAATAACATTCCATCCTGGATGCGAAAATCGGTGACATTCACTCTTGTATCCAAGAGCTGATAGGTGGTGGAGAATTCAGGGTCACACTGATAAAGTTGGGGCCACTCAGATGCCTCATTCCCACATGAATGGAGAATTATGGTGAGTGTAGTAACGGGAAGGCGACTGAGGCAGTCATCGACACAATTTGTGCTCCCTATTTTATACTTGATGCTGAGATGGAACTGTTGTATGTATGTGGACCACTTTTGATGGCGGTTTTTCTGCAACTTCCCCTGTGTCTGTATGAACTGCAGAGGCTTGTGATCAATGTGGATGATTGTCTCCTTTCCCAGAATGTAGTGTTTCCATTGACGGAAAGCTTGCACAATGGAATACATTTCTTTTTCATAGGTGGGGTATTTCTGAAAAGTGTTTGAGAGTATCTCACTATAGTATGCTATTGGATGACCATGTTGAATGAGAACTACGCCTACAACATAGTCAGAGGCAGTTGTCTCAATCTTGAACGATTGTTGCAGATCAGGTAAGGAGAGTATTGAAGATGAGCACAAGCGATGCTTCAGATCATCAAATGCTTATTGTTGTGCATGCCCCCATGTGAACTTTTCCTTTCCACCACCCTTGGTTACTTGGTTTAGGGCCAATGCAATATAGGAGAATTCCAACACGAACATTTGGTAGAAGTTTGAAAGTCCCAAGAAGCTCCAAAGATCGGTTAATGTGGTTAGGGCTGGACAGTCATGAATGACTTGGATCTTAGATAGATCCATATGTACCCCATGCTCATCAACAATGTATCCCAAGTATTGGACCTTGTTCATGCCAAAGGAGAACTTTTCCAAGTTGGCATAAAGTTTGTGCTATCACAGAGTGCCCAAAACATGTTGAATATGTTGCGTGTGCTCCTCCCAAGTTCTGTTGAAGACGAAGATGCCATCCAAATATACCAACACAAAAGAGTTGGTGAAGGGTCTCAATACATCATCCATCAATCTCATGAAATTTTTTGGTGCATTTGTTAAGCCAAAGGGAATGACCAGTCATTCGAAGAGGCCTTCTTTAGATTTCAAAGTTGTCTTCCATACATCAGTTGGTTTGATGGGAACCTGGTGGTAGCCAGACTTTAGGTCAATATTGTTGAAGAAATTTTCCCCCTTGAAATGGTCAAGAAGGTCATCAATTCATGGAATTGGGTATCGGTTCCTAACTATGGTTTTGTTTAATGATTTATAATCATTGCAAAGCCACCAAGTCCTGTCTTTCTTCTGCACCAACACAATCGGGCTTCTGCAAGGGGAGGAGATGGATTGGATGTGCCCCTTTTGAAGCAACTATTGGATCTCACACTTGATTTAATAATTTTCCATTAGTGAGCGACAATAGAATGGTCCATTAGGCAACGGGGCACCGAAAGTTATATCAATTGAATGCTTGACTTGGAAGTGCATTGGTACCCTAGTGGGTGAGGATAAGATGTCTCTGTACTCTTCCAGGATCTCGTGCACTTGCTTCTGCTATAAAGAGAGGCTCTGTGTAGAGGTCAAGGATGTGGCGGAAACCTTCTGATTACTATGAGCACAGATCACAAAGAAGAAGAACTTCCCAGTCTATGAAATGACCTTACTACATTGCTTAGCATAGATTAAAGAAATAACGATAGGCGGCACTACCTCTGGTATCATGTACAATTGTCCACCCAAAGTAATAATAACATTGTGGGGTCTAGACACATACACAACATGTCACTTCCACAAATATGATTGGCCTACAAGAAAATCACAAACTTCAAGGGGAGTAATATCAAACAATACCTCGTCTTTGAAGGGCTAGATGTTGTAGGGTAGATGACACTTTTGGCTGATGTGGAGATCTCGTCCTTTGTGAAGCCAATCGATGATGTAGGGTTGTGAGTGTGGTGTTATTGGCAGGTCCAGCCGCTTGACGACCTCTACTAAAATCAAGTTATTTTGACTACTGCTATCAACAATGAAATGCAGCATATTCCCCTTTACCTACATCTATGAGTGAAAGAAGTGTTCCCCTTCCTCTGGTTCTTCTGGTTTTCTTGGTTGGACTTTGGTGGTAGCGACAATGGCACTGGGTTCGACATTGATGATCTGCTTCCTGCTTTCTGGATTTGGAGTCAGAATCTACCTCTGACTTGAAATCTTTCAGATCAGCCACTAATCACTGCTTGGAGAAACATTCTTCGGTGTTGTGTCAATGGATTTTATGGTATTCACACCATTTTCCCGTGTCCTTCTTCAACTTCTCATTACCCTTCTTGGGTTGCGGCTTAGACTGTTTGTCCTGAGACCAGCCATATTTTCTCTATCCCTTGTTTTGTGGGTTGGGGTTTCATTTTCCCTGCTTCGGCTATGAGGAGCTTGCAGATCCAAACTCTTGCCGCTTCTGCTTAAATTTATGCTTGATCTTGACATCATATCTAGAAGTCGCACCTAATGAAACGATGTCGCAAAAATCCATTTATGTTTGAATGTATCTATGCAGATAGTCTCGGTATTTTACCACCAGATGTCGTTCAGAGTCTTTGATACCTAATTTGGTGCATAGGATATGGAAAATATTGGTGAAATATGGTATCGTCTGTTCCCTTTCTTGACGTAGCATGGTCCATCTTGTGTATTGGTCTTTGTAGCCTCCAACAGGGTAATATTGTTCTTTAATGGCATCCCTGAAGGAATCCCATGTGGGGGCAACTATAAACATTGTAGATTACTCTATGGCCCTTTTCTCAAAGTAAGTATCCCACCAGTCCTTAACATGGGGGACGACCTTGTGCAAAAGTAATATTTTCCCTGTTGGAAAAATTGTGGACCGAAAAATACCCTTCGAGCAGATTCAACCATTTATCTATAGCATCCACATCTATCAATCCTTCAAATAATGGAATATCAAAATTTACTTGTACCTTGAAGGGGGTTGCATGGCTACTTGATGAAGATGTGTCTCCTATGGGCAACTGCCGAAGGATCAGTGCAAATTTTTCCATCATTTTGTTCCTTTGTTGTGCAAGGGATTCCTCGAGCAACATTTTAAAAGGATCTCCTATTCCATCATATTTATTCTCATCCCCCATGGGTTGTTGTCAGGCTTGGCCTGGCTGATCTTGCAAAGGCTCACCCAGTTCGAGTCCCAACTTCTTGTACCCGGATCTTGTCAGGGACATGCACGAAGATAAATAAATGAAGAGCAGATTGAATTGATACCACTGATCCAGATTTATGAGCAGAACTAAAGGAATAAAAGAGTGAATACAATAACACAGATATATAGAGAACAACAACAGATATCCAGTGAACAATAACTTATATTGAATAAATAAAATAGGTTGAAACTCTAAAATTGTAGAACTGGAAACTACTTGTTCGAATGGTGGTATCTATCTCTGAGAAGAGATGTGGTTGATATGCGCATCTATCTAAGAAGAATGATTACAATGAGGCTCCAGAGGCCTTTTTAACATTACTCATGAATACCAAAACCCTAGACATCCAAAAACCTAACACTAGGAGATGAAATGCCAAAATTTATGTGGGCCCCAATGGGTAAGTTGGTACCTCAATTTCCCAGGGTCGTAACTTTTTCATATGACCTCTGTTTAGGCGTGTGATAGCCCGTTGGAAAGGTATTTTCAAAAAATACACATTATGCCATCAAACTTTGACTTCATCTATAGTTTTACTATGGCAAGCCAAAAAAAGAAATGTTTAGGGCCCCAAAACATCCCTGGAAGTACAGAAAAATGTACTAACTTGAAAACTTCCAAAATAAGCCAGTTGGATTAGGTGGGCGGCCACCAATATCCACCTGGAATCTACGTAGGGCTTCAGATATCCCTAGAAGTGTAAAACCCACAATTATAAGGAATTATGGAAGAACGTGCTGAACTAAAATCTATCAAGAGGAGCCAGTTGGAATAAGTGGGTGGCCACCAATATCCACCTGGATCACATTGTTTGTACAAAAATGCTCTAGAACCATAATTCATTGAAATTGATTCTTGGTTGCTCGATAATACTATTGTCTTTGATTAGCTGAAGAGTTTTCAATGCAAGAATAAATTCATTTTTTTCCGTATCTCTGACTACTTCCAAGGTTCTTGATTCATCAATAATATCCTGTAAAGACTCTTCTTTCTTGTAAAGGAAATCTTGCTCATCATTCTTTTGATTTAGGTCCAATTCTTTCACCAATTCTTCTTGCTACAAGTGCATTTGCAAATTTTCATCTTTTGATTTGTGTTGCAAGGCTTAAATATTCTTGTGTGTTTGGTGGAGGCTCCTTGATTTCATTCTCAAATTTGTTACTTGAAATATCTTCATATGGAGTATAAAGGAGGTTTGAATTTTCTTCTTGTAATTTGGTATTTTCATCTTCATCTTCAGCAAAATGACTTGGTTCATAAAAGTCATCCAATCCTTTATTAGATTCTTCTTCAAAATTAATCATTTCATTAGCTTGTGTCCATAGGGAGGAGGGTGGGTGGGAAAACCTTTCAACACATAAATCTTCTAATATGTCCCAACTGGTAATGATACCTGGTGGAAACGAACTATACCATTCAAGAGCTTTCCCACATAGAGTTTGCAAGAATAATATAGATTGAAAATTTCACATGCATATTGGAATATAAACAAATGTTGCTCTACATCCTCCAAAGTATTCCCAAAGAATGTAGAATTTTTTTCCATAGAAATATTGGGCATCTGAAAATTTTATTCTCATAGATTTAAAGGGCCTCTATATAGTCACCATGTTCTTTGGGTAGTTGTTTGTTTTGATTCATCTCTTGAAACCGTTGATGAAGAATATAAAGGATCATCATGACATGAATGAAATCCTTCATTTTGAGTTTTTCCAATGGAGTTTCCAGGGAGTTCATTCTCTGGAATCTTTGGTGCTTCTCGGTTCTTTTTGAAATTATAAAAAATGTGAGACATACTTAAAATAAACAACAATTTTCTTGAATCTACTTTTCGAAACTTTGAGCCATGGATATTTTTGGTTCTTCAATATGATCTGAAGCAGGGCCTCAAATGTCTTGAAAATAAATCTCTCCCCAGTATGGTCACTAAAAATGTTGATTCTTGGATTTGTCAAGACCAGAACAACAACCTCATGAGGGCATTAGTCCCCCTTCATTTATAGAGAGGTGGTTCTCCTCTTTGGCTAAATGATATATCTTTGAATATCTTGGATTAGGGAGAGTGTTAGGAAGCAAAACCCAAATCGTTGTTTCTTGGATTTATATGAAAATGGTTCTTAAATAACCCAATATGATCTTTATGTGTAGTAAGAAGTTCTTTACAAATAAAAAATTGAAGAGGAGCTTCAATATCAGAATATACAAATATTCAACGCCACATATATAATCCTCTATAGATACATTCATATCTCCTCACTAGAGAAAGGAGAGAATATTTCTGATCATCTCAAATAATTTTAAAAGAGTGTTGCAGTTAAAATGGAAGGGAATTTGATAGGTCAACATCAAATATCTCATACTTAATCAAAGTTACAAGATACAGTCAAGATCAACCCCAAATTAATTATTTGTGGAGTATTTCTCATAATATATATATATATATATATATATATATATATATATATATATATATATACAAAATCCATTTGAAAATCACATATATGGCTGCAAATTCTCCATGATCATGTATGAAAAGTCTTGGAAGATTACAAGAAAAACACTTGAGAACTCAGACCCATGAGTGTTTCAAGAAGACAAACACAAAGCTTTGAGAAAACATTGTAGAAGAATAAAAGAATGGAGAAGAATGGAAATATTTGCTTGCTAATCAAAATATTGATTACATAATGATGTTCGGTATGTCTATCTCTTGCTCCTTTGAATTCCCTTTCAACAATGAATTATGGAGCTCATGAAGTCTCTCTTTTACCTTTTTGAAAGAAATGTTTTTCTAACTACTTGAGTAGTTAGGGTTTTTCCTTTTTCTCTTTGAATTCCTTTTTATTTATTTTTAGCAAATCACTTTAATTAATACAACATTGGATTCTCATTAATGACTTGAAGTCATTGATATTTATGCTTTAAAGTGGGCTCCAAAAATATTTAAATAAAAGTTTTTTTAATAAACATTTAATTTTTAAATTGTTGCCTCCTTTAAGAGATGCCCGTGTTTTAATTTTCTCGTAAGTATGTGGATATTTTCAGCCCTTGAAACCACTTCTGATGTGATATTTATCGTCTTATCTTTCCAAGGATATAAATTTTCCCAAATTTGTCGTCTGGATCTCAAGATATGAGCTCGTGAAGTTGAGTTGTCACACAGGTCCATTAAAAATGCAACTAACATATATTTTAATTTCTGGGGAAAACTTAGCAACCTTCAGCATTTTAAGCATGTACCATCATATGCTATGTCGAAATAAATTTCCAACAATATAAATTTTGCGCGATTCTGACACCCGGAGCTCAAGTTATGGCCTCCGGAAGATTAACGTTCAACCACCGTTGATCAAAATTCATGAGTAAATCTGGACCCTTGGATTAATTTCGTGTTATCTATTAATTATTTGTCACATGTAAAGCTATTATTGAATGCTATGTGGCACTCCTCCATAGGTTTAAACAAATTTCCATGTCATCCAAGGAAATTTGGGCATATGTCATAAGGTTACATGTGAATAAATAAAATAATTTATAAGTGTGAAAAGTTAAAGTTCAATAAAATAATAAATAATGTTTTATTAAAAGGGGATAATTGTGGGAGGCACGAAAGTATAGGAAAGGGAGAAAGGGTAGTGTAGGGGAGAGGGCAGAAATTTAGGTGGCGAAAGAGGGGAGGGATAAATGTAAGGAGCAGAGTGAGGGGGGGTAATGTAGGGTGAGGTGAGGGGAGGTGGGGGATGAGGGAGTTATCGGACTTGCGGACTTTGGGGTGAGGGGGAATGAAAATGGACTATGGTGAGTATGACCAACCACCATATTCAAAATAAATTGAATTATGGGATGTGGGGAGTGAGGAAGGGTGAGGGATAGGGAATAGTGAGTGTCAGAGAGTTCAAAAGGACTAGTGAGAGGATGAGTAGGGGTGGCGGGTATTTTTGTTTTTAATTTTCTAAGTGTTGGATAATGAGATTATAGAGCGAGAGGAATGGAGGGGAAAAATAGAATGCAAGAAAAGTGGAGAGTTATGATAGGTGTTTGCAAGAGATATATTTTAATGGGTTTTCAACCCGGAAATTGGGGAAAACTAGGGTCTTGGATCCANTTTATTTCACATGATAGAGGCATCGTTTTTCGCTTTAAACTTTAAACCTGGATATTTTGAGTATATGAACTCATATTTCTAATACAAAAAATGCGTGGCAAAGCTAAAACTGAGGGATACACAATGAACTTATAATAGCTCAAAAAAATTCATCTTTCAATATCATTTTTTTTATAAATCCAAGAGCGGGAAATATAGATGACCGAATTTTGGTCAACAGACACCTTATTCCAAGAGAGTGGAGAACGCCAAGGGGAGTGGGATGAATGATTATGCTCATGATGGGAATGTTGGGGGTCTTCTGCACTGGGATCCACCTTCATACCTTTCATGAATTGTTGCATGGGAGCATGGATGACTACTTGGACTTATGATTGTAGGGACTCTTTGAATTCGACATGTATGGAAGTATGGAGGGATTCCACATCCCGATCTAAGTGGGACAACTTAGATTCCCAGGGTCTAAGTGTGGGTGGTTGGCATGGTAACGACTTAGGTAGTATATGAGGTGTTAGGATGGAAATCAGGGCCACAAAAAGTGATAGGTACTAGGGTGATCGGGACAAAGAGAGGAGTCCAATGGGATAGGTGGAAAATGAGGGTGTCCTGGAAAGGGTTGGGACCACGGGGGAAAAAAAGGCTTAAAAGTAAAGGGTACTATTGTGAGCAGAATGAAGACATGGATTCAATGGACTAGGTCACAAATAAGGGTGTGAATGGGTCCCAGACTCTTTTTTTTTATACTCCTGCGGAGTTATACTCTGCCCTAAATACTTCTGTAATGGTGAAATTCTCAAATTCTCAATAGTAAAAATGTTGGCGGGGAGTGTTTCTGCAGCAAAAAATATAGGAGGGGCCCAAGGGTTAGGGTTTGCAAGGTATCTACAAGAAATGGTTTGCCATGTTCTATAGCTCTCTTATATACATGTAGGTTCGAACAATAGTACTTAACCCAATATCTTAGGGCACCAACTAAGGAGGCTAGATCGTACCTTTAGTTGTACTACTCGGTTACCCCGGTACTAGAGAGTATCTTCCCAAGTGTTGTTCTCAGTGTCATTATAGAAGTTAGGCGACCGATCAATTTATTTATGGAGGGATTTAGGATATCTAGATTGATCTGTATACAGGTGTTGTCTGATGCACTACCACTTGAAGGGGTACCAACAAGGGTTACAAGGGTGGCCAACAATGTGCGCTTAAGTACCACTTGTATTTCCTACATGTATGATTCCTCGACCGTGGGTTTATGTGCTGAACGAAAGATCTCTATAGCTTAAATACATTGGAATACGTCTCTACCCTAAAAAAAAATTACCCCACAATTTCTTCCCAGGAAGGAGCTATGATACCACTTGTACTATACCAGATGAAATATAATATGTAGAACAAGAATATTTTGCAAGAAGTAATGAAACAACAAGATTATAGCTATATTAATACCATAATAACACCAAAAAGAGCACCTTTATTAAGATAACAATGTTCACTTGCCTCTTAGAGGGGGAAACCTCCAGCAGAGCAGAGCTCTATTACAATAATCTCCAAGACAAAATATCCAATACCCCCGACTCTTAATTATACTAATTCTACTTCTAAGAAGACTTCTAGAGGAAGATCTTTCTAGAAGAGGAAGCTTCTATTGGTTCTTCTTACATTGACGTATTCTCCTTTATTTATTTATTGGGCATTATTAACTAATGTCGGCCTTTATTACATAGAAAAAATATCCTACTAACTAATGACCCATGAAGAGGGGTTAGGATCGGATCCTAACAGTTGGGGCTTCCTCTCTCTGATTTTTTCTAAAATCACTTCTGCAGAATTTTGCTATATGCCTCGAATTATTGCAGTTATAACATATGATGTTACAGTTCAACAAGGGGAGAAATGAATTGTAATTTCTCCTTGATAATTCATGAGTATATTTGTTGTTCTTCCTCATATAACTGCCTCTTACATTTTTTCTACAATCTATTGCTTTATGACCAAATCCATTGCAAGAATAAAAATAGCCAAAGAAATCATTTTGGTACATGATTGTGTGATTATTTCTTGATGAGATAGTTTCCCACCTTTCATCCTTGTGAGGAGAAATTTCCTTGTGTGGAACATATTGTTCTTCCTTCTTGTTGTTTTCAAATTTGATAGATTTTCTGAGTGTATTGGCATAATTCTTGGTTCTTTCTTCACTTCATTGTTTTGAAGAAGTTGAGGCTTCTTCATTAGCAGCTTCCTTCCTTTTATTGTAACCAAGACCAGTTTTTTCAAGTGGTAATCTTTGACAATTTAGGATTTCATTCAAGGTTGTAGAGCTCTTTTCAAAATTTATACTAGTAGGTGATATTTCCAACTCCTTTCTCATATAGACTATTTCAGATTCTATACTACTACAATTATCATCTTTTTCTTTTAGTTGGGATTTCAAAACTTCTTCAACTCTCTTTTTCTCTTCTACTTGAACCTTTAGGATAATTAATGTCTTCTCTCTCTCTCTTCAACATCATGTTCCTTCTCTTTATATTTTTTCAATTCATTTTTATGTTTTCTATTATTTTCAATGAGTCTATCTATTTCCTTTAAGGCACTAATGAGTTACGCTTCAAGGTCTACTTCTGCGTCAACTTCAGGATTGTCTTCTACTGTTGAATCTATGTCTCCATTTTCTAGAACATTTTTTTGTGTCTCTACATCCATAAA
The DNA here is from genome assembly GCA_032191745.1 of Picea mariana. NCBI lineage: Eukaryota > Viridiplantae > Streptophyta > Pinopsida > Pinales > Pinaceae > Picea > Picea mariana. The sequence continues at coordinate 5,738 of JASDQU010188855.1, read as the reverse complement.
GAGAATTTTGTATGTTTCACTGTCACTTTCATCTGAAGAGTTGTTGTCCTCATTGCTATATAGATTTTGTTTGAGGAAATTTATTTTATTCTCAGTCTTGCTCTTCCTATATCCTTTAAGGATGGAATCTTCTTCCTTATTTTTATTCTTATAGGGACATTTAGCAACAAAGTGTCCTACTTTTCCACAATTAAAACATATAAAGGGAAACTTACCTTTGTGTTTGTATGATCCTCTTTTGAGCTTATTGATAAAGTTGGCTTCTTCCTCATCTAATTCGTTGTATGAGTTGTCCCTCATCTTGTATTATTCAATCTTTGTCTTCTTTGATACTATTAGGACACAAATTAACTATGCCAAAAAACATTTCCCTCCCCAAAATTATGTCAACTTCGCTAGCCTTAAATCCTTGTGCCATTTTGCGTAAGACTCTCATTCCCACAAACCTTCAAGTTCTCACCAATTTTGTCAAGCTTCCGAATTTTTGCATAAATCTTTGTCAAAATCTCAAGTCTCTTAGAGCTTCAAGTATTTTCAAAATAAACTAAAGTTGTCCAAGTTTCTCTTGCCATATTGAATTAAGTCAAGTTTCTTTTATAAAAATCAATATAAAATTATATTATTTTAAAATTATTTTATATTATTTTTAAAAGTTTTGTAATGCTAAAAAATTGGGCTTTATTATCCAAACCCTAGGACTTAACCAAATATTTAATTCATCAATGTAACTAAGTCACATGTAAGCTCGAGCATCAAGGATAGTGCTAAAGCGCTTAGGTCTTATAATTTTCATCAAAATTTGATGGGCCAATTACCTTTGAGCCCCATTTCCAAGCATACAACCAAGGGTAGACCATTATCACCAAGACCAACCAAGGTTTCTTCATATGCTAAGTAACGAGGAGTAGTTCTAAAGTGTTAAGGAGGGATCCCACAAGGAGCCAAAGTTCGTCCACAACGTATCGGCATAGAATTAAAATGAATTATCAAATAAAACATTGTATTTAGTTATTCTTTGTACATGTGGGATATTTCCCATTGCACAAATAATAAAATGTGAAATGTCAAGTGTCTGAGCCAAAGATTCCAAGTGTTGAGACATTTCCCATCATCTCCAATTGTTAAGTCGAGCATACAAATGTTAGGGTAAAAAGTATGGAGGCATCCATAATAGATTTCTTCATCATATGGCTCTTCACCAACATGGAATTTTTCATTATATTACCCTTCATCAGTAGTTGCATTGGAAAATTATATGCAGGAAGTGCGCCTTTGGCTAGTACATATGTATTAGAAAAAGCATGGGAGAGCAACATAGAGGTAGAGAAATCACATGATCAAGGTCAAGTGAAGTAGATTTTACAATGTCAAAGGTAAAATGCTAAAGGAGAAAGATTCGTCAAAGACCTTAGATAATCTCGCCTTGGGCTTCCAAATTTCCTCTTGTGTCTCATGGTCAATCTTCTTCCAAAGAAGAAAACAAATGGGATTTATTTCACTAAGTCCCTTGAGTAGATAGGTGTGAGGCCATATTGTAGGAACTTCAAATTCTTACAAACAGGGAGTCAATTCAAGGGATATATATATATTTTTGGGCTCTGATATTGATCATGTGCATCGGGTTTGTTCTAAAATGCCTCCTCAAATGTAATTTGTGGAATATTCTTTGCACAAAAAGCTTCCAGAAAATTGACTTTGTATCAGATATTTCTTTTGTGAGAAATCATTCATTCACTCTTTATACATCTCAGCCTGTGTTGTAGACACAATCCATTGTGATCTTGAAATGGCAGTTCCTATGCAATTTTCATGGTTGGATTTTTTCTTGACATTTCCTGTAGCTGAAAGAAAATTAGGGATGAGTAACATAAAACCATGTGCAAAAGAATATTTATTCATTTATGAGAACAATGTGGATCTATTGAAAGAGGCTGGGATGTTTCATTTCAATTCTATGGTTTTCCTTATAAATTCCATGCAATAAACCCTTCACATTGCAATCAAATTCTCAACGAAGTGTGGTTGGATTGTCTTATTTGATGTAAATCTACCATTACCACTTTAGAGGTCCTCTGATGAGACATGGAGACATGTTCTACAATAATATAATTTGTCAAATGTCATTAAGGTGAGTCATGCAAGGCAAGTAGAGTCAAACATTAACAACAAGTTAAATGAATTGCACCTTGTCAGGGTTTGTCATGGAATGCTACCTTGGAACCAACTGGAGTGTCAAGAAAGTAATTTTCTGGGAGGCCGGTGTGGAAAGTAATATGGGATACTTCCTCTTAACATTAAAATGGGAAGATCATCAATTTTGTATTTGTGCAAGTGTAAATATGGTCAAGAAATAAAGTAGCTATGATGATATCAGATTTTTCTATAGGACAATCATGTTATTTCGAGAAGATACCTAAGGATTCCAAACCTTCTAGAGATCTAGTATAATTGTTTTGAAATATGGATAAAAGTCAAAGAAGGTGGCAGTGAAAGAATATTAAGGAATTGAAAAATAATAATAGCATCGTATTTTTCAGGGATATGAAATGACACATTGACCTGAGGTGTCAAGGGTTTGAGAATCATCTGGAACTAGAATTCTATTTGAGTAATAAGTTCATATTTTGAGTTATATTCTCAGGCATCAGTTGTGCAACAGTTCCAAATTTGGAGGCATCAGTTCAACATTGGAGAAGAATAAGATGAGCGGATCAAGAATATAGCAGGGGTTAGAATCCCGAGAGCCTTTTTGGGATGAAATGTAATATTAGTCTTTTGAATAAATTATTTTTCAAAATTGAGGAGATTCTTATATTTCAGTTTGCTAAATCACGTCTTTTCTTGTGTTCCCATCGATCCACCTTCTTCTTGTAGATTCATTTAGGTTGTAGAAGTTGTAACTCAGTACAACTTCTGCTACAACAAGTTTCAAAGTATTTAGTTCATCATAGTTTTTCCTATGTTTTACTATAAGTAAAACAAGACCTGTATTGAGATATTGTTACTTAATTTCTAACAATTAATTCACAATATAAATGAATCCTATGTATTTCTTCTATTGAGTAGGGAGTCAAATTTATTAGGATTGGATACATGAATTCTTTGCTCAATTTTGTTCATCTTGATATGCTATCCATGCTTATGAATTAAAATGATTTAGAGATGAAGTCATGCATCCTCATGTTTTGATTTTGAATTATTGGAAATCTCATTGATTCAGGTCAAAAGGGTCGATCAATCAAACATTATTTACTTGAAAATGTGCCAGGAATTTCTCTTTTGCAGCCAAGAGAAATCTCTAGAAACAACAGATACTTTGAAGGTGACTTCCTTCTTTGTTGTCTTATCTTGTTCTATCCTCATTTCATATGCAATGAGGGTTCTATGCAACTCATCCATTGTTAGCATTTTTAGGTCCTTTAATTCTTCAATGGCAGATATCTTAGGATTAAATCTTGAGGGGAGTGTTCTAAGCATTTTTTGCACAATGATGGTTTCATCCATCTCTTCACCCAATCCTCTGATAGTGCTAACAATCTCATCAACACGAAGAAAATAAGTTCCAATATCCTCCTCTTCATTCATTTTGAGGGTCTTGAATTGTCCTCTGTGGATTTTTAACTTTTCTCTCTTGACCTTGTCGTCTCCTTCATAATTTTTCTGTAATTTTTCCCATATATCTTTTACTGAGGCACAATGCATGAATTTGACTAACACCAATCTTGCCAAACCACACAAAATTGAATTCTTGGCTTTAGATTTGTTGTCACTAAGTCTTATCGCAGTTGGAAGTATAGGTGGGATATATGGATTCGTGTAACCATTTCCAATTGTACTCCATACTTAAAATCCAAGAGACATCAGATAAGTTTTCATTCTTATGCTCTAGAATGCATAATTTGATCCATTGAAGAATGGAGTTTTGTTTGTAGAAAAACCATCTGTATCCATGTGTGCTACATGGATTCATCTTCTAGTTGTTATACTATTCTAAAGGAACTGACTCTGATACCAATTGTTGGAATATACACTAATACTGAGAGGGGGGGTGAATCAGTATTAAACAGATTTTACCACTTTTTCTCTTTACCACTTTAACTAGACATTACATTATCAATCATAAGAAATGTAGAGAATTAACCATATCAACAGAAATAAACATAGAGGCATAGTACATAGATATTTTATGTGGAAATTCAATAGGGGAGAAAACCACGAATTTGTTTTCTTATATTAAACAAGAATTGCATTCTACATAGGATTCAACCTATGAGGAACACCAATCCTTGCAGTAAGCACCCACTTGCAATTCAATCTAATAGGCACCCACCTGCTTATAAGATGAGGACACCAATCCTCACTGTAAGCACCCACTTACAATCAACAAACACCAATTCTCTAGGCACCAACCTATTAAGAATATGAGGACATTGATCCTCTCCCTTGCACCTGTTAAGCCCTAATATTGGCTCATTACCCCTTAATTGGGGCATATTAGATTAGTAATTTTATTTTATTTATGTCGGCTTTAGGCCATTAGTTGTAATTATACCTCCTAGTCTCCTATATATACCAAGGAGACATTTTCATTTTGAATCATCTTGTACTTGAACATTTAAGTGG
>JASDQU010188854.1:20462-31878 GCA_032191745.1 Picea mariana | reverse complement strand
CCAAAAAAACTGCTAAAAATAGTAAACTGTGCGAAAACTGAAAAACTGAAAGAAGCAATGGTGGGGGTCCAAGTGGAATAGGTGGGTGGCCACCAATATCCACTTGGATCAAAGGATGTATGTGGTTGTACGACAAACATGTGGATTGTACACAACACTAGAGGGGTCAATCCTCTTTCTTTTCGATTGAACATTGATTTGAGTCTTGTTCCAACACGTGAAATTCACTCACATGTGGCTTTAATTCCTCACTCAATTCAAGCATTGAAAAAAAACCCTTGCATTAGGTTATTTACCCAATCATGGGTATGTGCCTTCGATTTGCTAAAGAAGATTTAAATCTCCATCAAAGAAATCATATTGAGCATCTTGGAGGAATCCATTAACGCAATTGATTTGATAGAAGAAATAAATTTGATTTAGTCTTAGAAGAGAAATAAATTTGGTTTATGTTGATTATTTTGAAGGACAAATCATGTATGTCAAGGAGATCATGTCCCCAATTAGAAGAAGAAGAATGGATTGATGGGGAACATGGTCTTGGACAATCTCTAAATTCAGTTTCAATAATATGGTTTTCCTCTTTATCATGTTTACCTCTATAATTCACTAAATACCATATGAATTTAGAGCCTCTCATTTGAAATAACCATAACACTTTATTCTTACTCTTATTTTCTTTCCTTGTTTTAATAATCTTCAATCTATGGAAAATATTATGTTGAGCCTCCTTAGAATTATTGGTATTAAGTGATAGTTTAGTTTATGGTGGCATTCTCTACTTTAGCAGGGGAAAGCTCATTACAAGATATTTCATCTAGCAAACCATTACAGAGTTGGATTTGAGGGAAATACTTTATATCATAATGATGTTAACATTGAACCCAAACCTTAGCTAGAGATCTTCTTACAAAGAAGAAAATAGGTTTGTGTTTTTCTCATTGCTAGCATTTTCCTTGGAATTATAATCTCCATGTGAGATTTCAACTAAACGACCAAGGAACCAATCTACTTTTGAAGCTTCCCTTAAATATGAGGGAAAATTGTTATCATCTCCCTCTCTGAAAAAGAAAGTAACCATTTCGAAAAACCCTTCTATACAAGACTTGTAAGGAAACATGAATGCCATCTTTTAGTTTGTTCACATTTATTTAGAAAAAAAAAAATCCAATAAAAAGTAAATGAACAAAAAAATGGAAAGAAATAAATCTCTAAGTAATTAAAGCTCACTTGTTAAATACAAAGAAATTTTTGAATGAGTTTTTTTCATTATTATACTATGTAAAATACAATTGGGAAGATAATAACCCTATTTGCATAATGATCCTCCTCCCCCAAAAATACTAACACTTATAACAACCCATCTCATTGGAAAACAAGTGAAAATTTTAAACTTAGTTAAACTTTTTGCACTACATCACTGCCATGCAAGCAAAACCACACAAACAATCATTAATGTGGAAAACACCATTTGCTTAAGTAACTAAAATCGTTTTTAAAAGATGTTTTATTAAACATCTAACACGAAATCGATGTAACAAGTTGTTTGTTTACAATTTGCAAATAAAATAACAATACCATGTCTAGTTCATCACTCATGCTTTTGTTTATAATCATACACATAAAACCTTAATGGCATATTCCCTCCTCTTCTTTCCACTTGAAAAGAGTAACGCTCCTAACGTGTGCGAAGATCGAAGCTATCAAATAATTTTTCGTGCATTAAGTGGTAAAAAACCTTTTAGACGCCACCCCACTTGGAAGAAATTGTAGAGTTTCGAGTAGAGGACAACAAAAATACCAAATCCAAAATTTATTTCTCCAGCAACGAGAACTTGAAAAAAAAAAAAAATTGCTTCTCTACCACGCTAATGTATGAAAAGTATTACGCACAATTTGCAGTAGAAAATAATGTATGAAAAGTATTACGCACAATTTGCAGTAGAAAATAATGTATGAAAAGTATTACGCACAATTTAAAATAGCTAATAATGTATGAAAAATATTTAGAAATGGAAATAAATTTTCTTATTAAGTATCGATTAAATATTATAATCTAATACTTATATTTTTATGTGGGTAAATATCTTTATTTTATTAAATGAATTTGGTTTGAATACAAATTCAGAAAAGAGAAATATGTTAAAATATAGTGTTAAAGTCTCGAGATGGCACGTGTGAGGGTTATTTGCAATTCTGGTGGACAATATAAATTGACATATTATGGTGGAGAATATAAATTGATATATGTTTAGTTATGAGAGTAATATATAACCAAACCGGACCGGAGTCTTAGATATTTATTAAAGATTAAAAATTATTAAGGCAATGAAGATTTGAAAACTCAGTCATTAGAGACTATTTGATTATCATTCTAACAAATGAGAAAGTTTGACCATCACTTAACAATAGTGATGACTCTTTAGATTGATATCAACATTAACATTACAAAGGATTGTTAAGAATTTTTTTTTTTTTAAGTAAGAGTTTGTATTAATATAAGAGTCCTTCTCAGAACCAGGGTCCAAAATACATAGACAGAGTTATTTGGTTGTAATTACTGAACTGCTCCATGAGGAGAAACCAGTTCAGCCAACCATAGATAACAAGTAACCAAAAAAAGTGTAAACTGTTTCTGACAATGCTAAAGACAACTAGAATTTTAACTACCATGGGAACCACCAGAACTAAAGTAGGGGACAAACACAGTGTAGTCTGGAACATACTCGGGCAAAGTGTCAATCCATGGTTCTTCAATGACAGGTGTCCCGCCGGTCCACTGCATGTCCATGGCGCTGCGGTTGTTGTCGTCGGGCACCTGGAGGCTGCTTCCCTTTGCTGTTGTTGCCATTGCCGAGCTTGCGTTGTCGCTTGCTCCTTCCATGTTTGCACAAGTCGCCGTCTGCGCGAGAGGAGTCGTGGCACTTGGGTGGCCTTCCTTCCCTTTGGGTTCAGGAGTCTCTGTGGTGGAGGCGGTTTGCTGACTGCTCTCAGAATCGGTGGGGCTCTCGGAGGCTTCACTGGAGTACTCAGGAGCGACTGGAGATGGAGTAGCCAAGAGCTGGAGGAGAATGGAAAGGCGTCCCTCCATCTGCTGGACTCGGAAATGGAGGTCGCTCACTCCCTCTCGTAGCTCAAAAACTAAATCCTGGAGTATAGCATAGTGTTCACGCGGCAGAGAGGTAGGAAGCTCCGGTGAATTATGGCGGGGTTGGTTGGTGCGTGAAGGCGGAGGAGAGAGGGAGTGCTTGACACTGCGAGAAGGCCGAGATGGAGTCCATACGGTGTCCACAATGGCCCAGTTATCCCGACCTGGAACAACAGAACCAGAGGGCGAGGAGGACGTGCTGGGGCGCCGTGGGTGCCATGGAGAGCCCCGGCGGGGACGCATACGAAGGCGAGGCATGGCAGGACTCGGCTTCTGCAGAGGGTCTGCAGAGCCAAGAGAAATGACGAGAATTGCCCAAGAAACCATGAAAATCGCAGAGCTCTGAATGAAACCACACCACAAAACGAAAATGCCGAGAGGTTGCTGCATAATGCAATACATGGAGTCGGTCGGAGAGGAAGGAGTAATTGCCCCTGTCATCGGCTGTGAATGCGCATTAAAACCCAGGGGTGGCGGCTGCGTGGGGCACGAGCCGGGCAGATGGCTCCATGCTCCGCTGGCCACCCCCTTCCTCCGCCCTCTGCCAAGTGGCCCACGATGGCACCCCATCCAGGGGGATTGTTAAGAATTTTGATTCAATATAATATTATTAAATTTTTTTATTTCTCAATTATTAAAAAATAAATAAAAAAAAAATGACAAATAAGGAAATGTTATCTAATTAATGTCTTCTCACAAAAAAAATGGATCCCTTCCTTCAAATATCTCAAAAATATGATAAATAAAGAATTGTTATTGAATCAATGTCTTTTAAGAAAAAAAGGATCCCTTTCTTTAATTATCTTCCATGAACATTCTAAAATCAATCATTAGAAATTTCATGTAATTCAAAATGATCAATCATTATAAATTTCATGTAATTCAAAATGATAGATCAATGAAAACGTTCATTATATGACTTGAATTAGAGTTTAACTCCTCATTGATGCTCTCGTGTTTGAATAAAGGAGTAATTTTATGGAAGGAGAGTTAGTCATTTGTAGCAAATGTAGGCATGGATGATTTTAAGGATGGAAATTTATTTTAAAATGTAAAAACTTTGGTGAATCTTACTAATCCTTCATATGCCAATTATAAATGTTTGGCGATATTTTTGTAAAAATATTCAAAATTCTAAGGATTTTATATAGTTTTTATAAAATTTTGGGCGAAATTTAACCCCTAAAATCTTCCATGAATGTAGGATATTTGTGGTGTGCTATGGACTTATGCGGAGATTTGGAATGACTTGTTCTCTTATATGATAAATTGGGTCCTCCATGAATGCAAAGGATGACTATATTTGTTTGTTAAGAATTGGGTAGAGGTTATGTAGAGTGACCTCATCAAGGTATGTAATTCTTTGTAATGTTTTAAGGTTAATTCAGTTCTTCTTCTCTTTGGTGGATGACTTTGTTTGTTTGAAGAGCTTTGGGTGAAAACTTATTGAATTTGACTATCATTCTGTTTATTCCACTTTGTGATGTTTTCCCTATGTTTGTTCTTTCTTGTGGGTTTACTAAATAATTAGATTCTCTTTATTTACATAGGGTTTCTTTAATTGTGAACCATCTCTCAATCATTGTGGATAGACACAAACATTGTAGTTGTTATTCCCATTGTGAAATAATACACATTCCTAAGGTTGTGAGAATGGTGATGTACCAATTCAAGGATATTCATGTAGCGTTACCGCATCTTAACAATAGATTATCTTCTAAATTAAAGGCTTAGATGGTTAAAATTGTTGAATTAGAAGAAAAATTGATCATTCAAAGCAATTGAATTGAGAAATTAACAATAGAACACAACATACAATTTCAATTAACTTGAGAGACCTATTTAGAAACTCTCATTGTGGGACTTCTCCCCTGTATGGTTTAGCATATGCATGGAGAGATGGAGATTGAAGAGGCAACTTTGTAAATAGAAGTAGAAGAAAATAAAGAACCACACATTGGGCATGCTTTCAATTAAAATGTTCATGTTTCTATATATTGTTAGTCAACAAATTTCCAAGCTCAATTTATTAGAATCTATAATTATAGGTTACATAGTTTTGTGAAAAAAAATGTAAGAATAATGGTAATGGTAGACAAGCCTTTATCGATTTTTGAATGTTTTAAATACTCAGAGTTAAACACTTTATTCAATTTGTATTAATTCGCTAAATAATATGGCTAAAACTTATTTTAATATAATTTATAATCGTCTTGATTATCTATAAATAATAAATTACCATTAGCTCATTCAGTTAAGGTATGAGTTTTGTTTGCTAGGAGACCTAAGTTTAATAGTCTTTCAGTGTGTTTAGTGTGTTTAGTCGGGAGACAACACCTAAAAAATCCATCCATGTGAAGGGTTAGTGCGACCCAAGCAGAGTGCGATCCTCGAGTAATTTTGAAAACTTAGATGCCCCTGGATTGTGGTTTCTTAGCGAATAGTTGAAATGTTGACCCCACAAGTGACGAATATTTCTAACAAACAAAAAAAATTATCTATAAATAAAATTTAAAATAAATAAGTTAAATAAAATTTAAATTTAAAATAAATTAATTAAATAAAATAAAAATGAATAAATAACATAAAGATTAATAAAACATAATGATACTTAATAAACATATTTGAAAAATAATAATTATAATTTTCTTAAAATAAATATCTTATTATTATGTAATTATTTTTAAAACCAATATTTTATGATCAACATTTATTATAACATTCTCATGTAATTATTTTTAAAACCAATATTTTTATTATTGACATTTATTATAACATTCTCATCTTACATTGTAATTCTTTTATATATCTCATCTAACATTATTATTATTATTTTATATATAAAACGAATTATTTTTTTACATATCAAATGAATATTTTACCTACATTATTAAAATACCAATTTTAATTATTAAAATATCAAATTGTATTAAATTTTAATCCTTTGTACGAATAACAATATCTAAGAATGGAATTTGTAATTGATTTATGAATAATAGCAATTGCATGTAATTAGTTTAATTTCATGTAATTATTAACTCATGTACAAAAGTTTTCGCTGAAAATAAAATATAACAAAAGCTACATGACAACTTAGTCTCAATAAAATATAACAAGAGTTACATGACAGTTTACTCTCTGCTAAGTACATTTGGAAATGAAGATAATAGTTAACATCCTATAATTATTCATGATGATTACTTTGAAACATGAATAATATGCTAACAAATGAGCTAGTTTCATAATCTTAAAAGAAATCAATTTGACATAGACTCACAAGGGACGGAGAAAGCCTTATTACCCCATGATGACACATAGTTTATAGATTTTTCATAACTGATCTATACTAGACAAAATATCTTACCATAATTTTACTTTAATGTACCTGCCATATAGTTTTGGGATTAACCTAAATTTCCTTCTAGTTAAACTAAACAAACCAAATTCAAATCTTATTTAAAAAATAAAAATAAAAATAAACATTTCACATTTTATAATATATAATATTTTACTATCTTAATTACGTCGATAAGCATCCCCGCTATTGGAATTGATGGTTTAATTAGTCTTTTAATCAGAAATTCCAATCTTATGGTCTACAATGAAAGATGATGGCATATTCTTCGTCGTTCACTCAAATAAATGAATAGGATTTAATGTTCTTAACTTCCTTGCATTTATGAATGCGTCCGTTTCTTTCTTTACTTTTTCACATTTACTTAATCTTGATTAAAACATTACTGCCCTATCCATTGATTGCCACACTTAATAATTAATTTGTATAATCAACCTCATTGCCACGTTCCAGTAATTAGCAGAGACCAAACATTTATGAATGTGAAGTGTTTATGGATGTGAAGGGTTTCAATGTTTGGCATTATTTACAGTTAACAACATAGCTGTAATTCCTTTTAGTTAAGAGTTTCCACGTTCAATTTAGGGTTGACACGTTAGTTAATGAGATCCTGTGGTTAGTTAATGAGAGTCGTAATTCCTTTCAATTTAGGGTTTCCACGTTCAATTTAGGGTTGCCACGTTCAAAGCCCGTGTCCCTCACAGCTGGTCTGAGAAAATTAAAATTTGGATCGGTAAATTTGGTGAGCATGGGGCCTTCTAAAGAACCGAAATGACAGAAAAATCCTAAGCGAGTGATGCATCAGAGGAGTGGAAATAAATCAGCACCTTTTTACTATTAAGTTTTCTCCACCTGGCTTGTCGTTACATTTCAAAACCTCGTATCATGCATGAAGAGTGGAAGTAAGTGGGCAGAAATGAATTATGAGAAGCAATTCCATCACCAGTAATTCCATTAATAGGAGTAAATAACCTACAATTTAATTTTGATTCGCATGCTATTACACACAGGGAGGACAAAATTTGGAGAAGTTTGTTGAGAAATCGTTTCTTGCAAAGACCGGAAACCTTGTTGCTTGCTACGACTTCAATCGCATAGAGGGAGGACGGAATTGTTGCAGCACAAGAGGAGAAGCTTGCAAAGACCAGAAATCTTCCAAAATCTTCCATTCAAACATTTAGGTACGAACCGATTAATTATTCATGTCTTTTGTTCAGAATATCAACTCCTATCCTCAGTTCAAAGTGCAGTCGAATAGTATCAAGTTATTCTTATCAAAGTTTTATGTAACTAACCAATGCACGCATCAGCGTCTAACCTCTAGACTGTCCCTTTAATTTAACGAACTGGATCTTTAAGTACGCAGTCGATTTAAAATTTTAGGTTTTTGGGTGGTGTTAGTTCTGGAAAATGACTTCAAGAACTTTTTTGTTTTTATTGACTCGCCTTCCCTCGACATTTTTAAATCAAATATTCAAAACTATGTTGTAGGGCAATACCTGCATATGTTGACAGAAGAGATCGATCGTAGGATCCCTCCCTTCTTTGCAAATCTTTCCATGATCGCTTGATTGAGTGGTCTTCTCTTCTGTGAATTGTTCCCGATATTCCGAGTTCTTAAGCGGCAACATCTTACTCATCTCAGCCTGCACGTCCTTCTTCTTGCCCCAAAGCATAGTATAAAGAACCGTCACAACCAAAATTCCTCCTACGGCACTGCAGCAATCGTTAATGGTTTATACATATCTTTAATGTTTTATAAATCTTGCAAATTCGTTAAATAAGATAGTGGTGCCATGCTCACATTCCCAAATGAAGGCGTTCTGAGAAAATGAAAAATGACAAAACAGAGACCACTATTAGCGACACAGGACTGAACATGGCTACAAACACCGGCCCTTTTTTTCTCATGCACCATATCTGCATGTAGTACACAGCGCCCGAAATCATGACTCCCTGCATTTTATAAAAGTATAAGTGCCAAAATGAAAGTTGAATTCATTCTGAACAACAATTAATGAATGGGAATAACATGTATACACATACTGCATAGACAATGCTCAACAATTGGTTGTTCCACTTGAGGGTCCACTGTGCAGCATTTCTTTCAAAAATCAAAGCTATCAGAGCTGATTGCAGTGTAGCCAAAAAACACATTAGGGCTGTCATCGACAGTCGAGCGGGATATAGCTTTGCAACAATATCCTGCAAATCAATTAGGAAATGGCAGGCTTAGGAAATATTTCGAAACACCAACAACAAATGAATATATTTCAACCAAAAACTTATTTGACATAACAGAATTCAAAGCTGCCCATGTAAGAATTTTTAATTTTTGATAGTCTCGTAAATCCTAAATCATAGAATGTAAATACAGAATATTGTACTCTAATCAAATCCTAGGTTAGGGTTGAAAACCTACTGAACAATCCATGCAGACCAGGCAATATTAGCAATGACTATAAATACACAACCCTTGATCCAGTCTTTGTTCAGAGCAGCTGTGTCGCCTGGACTGATATGAGGTCCTTAGAGATGGCCGCGAGGAGACCAAGGTATCGGTATAACAGGAACCTTGTATAAGCTCACAATCACCGATCCGCCTATGCAAACCGCAGTACCAAACACTTTGGCTTGACCAGGTAAACTTTTAATACTAAATTTCTCCAATCTGAACTCATTACACAGAAATGTGAATTGAGTGTAATTTGTAATTATAGCTATGTTATTATATGCAAATAATAAAGGCCTGGTCTAACTTTTTGAATTTTTCATCCCAATTAGGTTAAATACATAGTGCAATGAGGTTAAATAGATAGTGGTGAAATCTATAGTTTAATATATATATTTTTAATGTTAATGTTCATTTTCTTTTTCCAGGTTTTCATAATTGAACATTAGCCCGATAATTGGTGAGTTAATTGATGAACATTAGCCCGATAACCTATTGATGAACATTAGCCTGATAATTGATCAGTTAATAATAAGTTTATCTTAACTGCATTTTCTTAACCAGTTAATATTCATGTTAATATTAACTGCAAAATATCCATCTAATGTCCATGTTCATGTTAATAAAAAAGAAAATTAGACTAGTTAATGTTCATGTTAATAAAAAAGAAAACCTATTGATTATTACGAATATGTACCTCTAAATAGGTTCATAAAACCTATTGATTATTACCTAGGTTTAATTGATTATACCTATTAATACCTATTGATTATTAAATTGATTATACCTATCGATTATTACCTATTGGTTTAAACCTATTGATTAAACCTATTGATTATTTGAATATTACTAATATGTACCAATTAAATTATACTGTTAGATTATTACAAATAAATGTTCAGCCATTTGGATTTTAAAAATCTTAATCTCTTCTTAACGTTACCTTTAATTTAATTACATTTTTGTTTTTACCTCTTCCACAGCGCAACCTTTTATTCTGTTCTGTTTTCCCTTTGTGTTTGTAATTTCATTCATACTCGTTCCCTTACAATTCCATGAATAACGATCTCGATACCTCTGCCAATATACATCTAACCCTATAAATTGAACATATATAATAATAAACTTCTCATAGCTGGGTGTTTCATGTTAATCTGTATATACTCAGTGTTATACTTATACTGTATCGTTGAGGCACAATAGACATGGCTTTTCCATACCTGTGGAGAGTAGTTAGTTTGTTATTTTATATATTTTGAAAAAAAATTAAATTTTACTTATAATAATCATTGATATTGTCAGTCGAGTCCAAGCTCATGATGCATAAAGAAAGATTACTAGGAGAAGGTCATGCCTTAATGATCCATGCTTCAAAGGATCCACCAATTGATTTATGTTAATGGAAAATGCACCATTATTGCAGGATCTAGAACACGTGCTTTATGTTAATGGAAAACACACCATTATTGCAGGATCTAGAACATGTAATTTAGGTCAGGCGCTTCAAATTTTGATAGAGTTTCTGTAAATTAGGGTTTGTGTTAGGATTTTGATTGACTTTGAGTTGTAGGTCGCTTAGGTTCCTTCAATTTGTTTTGTAATTCAATTCATACTCTATCAGTACGGATGAATTTAATATCGATAAGTCGGGATTTGGAATCACTTATGTGTAATGCAATGAGATTACATATATTATATATTATTTATTGCAAATTCAATTACAAAATTGAATGATACTTGACTAGAATTCCTGTTACTGTGGGTTTATGGCTGCCAACTTGTTAGATGTTTTTGTTCTTATAGGGAGCGCCTATGTTATTCTTAATGAACGCTTTGACAAATATGGTATCTTCTTTTGATTTAGTAATACATTAACAAACCTGTATTAAAGCATTATTAAATTCTGTGTTTAATAAGCGTTTAAAGTTCATAATAACTTTAATACCTTAAACTTCATAATGACATATTTATTTCCTAATGTATTAACGCTTGTATTACTAGCGTTCATAATGCTAATTATGAACGCTTTAATTTCTTTGTTTAATACCTACTTGGTGGATATACATTTCGTTAACAAATGAATGCTTTGATATTTGATTATACATTTGTTATGTTGATTATATTTCTAAGATAATCATGGAATGAGTAGAAAATCTATTTAATATATGTCACTTGAAAAATTAATTAGTAATATTTAATTTTTAGATAACAACTATATTCTCATTTTAATAAATTTAAAAGGTGCAAGGAGGACACAATAATGTCTTTATGACTTTCTTTGTCACCAAATCCTTGAGAGTACTCTAAACTAGCAAATGGAATATATCCCTCCAAAAAAAATTAAACATCTAGCCATTAAAAGTGAAGTCTATGTAACATTGACCCTTCAAAATTGAGAGTAACAAGTAGTAGAGTTGGATAATGTTGGATTGTTGATTATATTATTAAAAGAAAAATGGAT
>JASDQU010188854.1:0-20362 GCA_032191745.1 Picea mariana | reverse complement strand
ATATATATATATTACTATCTTAATATATTTCTATTATAAAATATAATATACATTTTAATATATAATATATTATAATATCTTATGTGTTAATCTATATTATATATAATGTGATTTATATAATATTATAATATATATTTTAATACAAATAATATTTTAATGTGTTAACATATATATTATAAAATATATAATATATATTTTAATTTTTATAATATTTTAATATGTTATGACATTATACATTCAAAACATAAATATTACTATTCATTTCTTCTTTTATATTGGGAAATGTAAATTTTAAAAAATATTTTTATTGTGGTTAAAAAATATTTTTATTGATTATGCAATTAATTTTAAATATTGAAATACGTAAAGGCAACAATAAGACTTGAAATATATTAACCAATTAGAAATAAGAAAAATAATATTTTTACTATATCAAAAAATATATATTTATTTTTTTAAGTTAAACATTATATTTTACAAACAAATTTAAAATATAAAGCAAAATAATGTCAAATCAATAACAAACTCATTGTTATAGTCATAGTCCTACTTTAGCAGGGACTAAAAATAAATATGAAAAATATTCACTAGTAACTTTTAAATAGAAAAATATTTATTATTTTTCTATTAAACACTTATCTTTTAAAAATAATAACAAAAATAGATCGTACTCCATGACATTGTATATATTCATAACAAATTCTTTAAACATTTATCTTTTAAAAATGTAAAAGAAATGGTTAACAAAAATGGGTCGTCCTCGATGACATTGTATATATTCATAACAAATTTCTTTGCCGCATTACAAATAAATGATAAATTATGTTACAGATATTTTATTTAGTTTTATATGGAAAACTGTATGCCTTTTTAACGCCTTGTGTGGCATTTGCCTAGAAACATATGATTACCATCACCTTTAAATCAAGTCTCGCATCTTAGTGCTCCAAATGAAACTCGTCATTACCATTTCCCTCATATTGAGTCCTACATTTGAGTTAAGAACCTGTTATTGTTTACAATAATGGTTTCCAATATATTGGTAACCCAATTAAAAAATCTAGGAAAGTCTTATAACTGACAATGGAAGCACAACTAGTAATGTATAAAAATTTTCTTGAGGTAAGAGCCAAAGGTATGTTCTGGAGATTGAAGAGTTGTCATTGTGATTATCATTATCGATTGCAATCTTCTTGTTAATATATACATTTTAATTTAGGTTTTTTTTATGAAACCTCACAAGAAAGAGTAATAAAGTGTGGGGCTGGTGTAATTATAAAATGTCTAATTTCAAATTAAAGATGAACCGTGGAAATGGTGTCAATATTAAAGAAAAGCTACTTGCTTTGTGGTGCATACTCTATTTTGCTTGCTACAAAAAGTTAAAAAGGATTCAGCGAGTTGAAGACTCAAAGATTATTATAGAGTGGTATACTAATAAAGGTAATCTTCAGATGATCTCACTACAACCTTGGATGTCAAGAATTTGAGTCCTGAGCTAAAATTTTGATCAGATAAAAGCCCAGCATATATACAGGTTTTATAACAAGGAAGCTAATGAGATGTTGAAAAAAACACTTCTCCTAGAAGAAGATGACATATTCTATGCAGAAGAATATGATGGACATACTGAAAATTTTGAAAGACTAAAATTTTTAAAACTAAAAATTTGTAATGAGTGAAAACATTTTTTCAGCAAACAGTTTTGATTTGGTTCCTTTATGTGGAAAAGATGGCAGCTATAAAATAGTGTTGTTTTTTATGTAAGATAAACAATAAAATGATTATATGTAACAGATAGATAAACTGTCTTAAATGACAATTTGAAAATGTATGTTGGAACATAAATTTTATATTGATTAATATAAGTTTTTTACCTTTATTATAGGTAGTATATAGCAATGAGTTAGCATTGACTTCATTCGAGGTTTGAAATTAATTTTGACATGACTATATATGAGTGTAACTTTCTTATAAGTTACAACTCTATTGATAAAATAATTTTATAACAAATAAGACTCTTCATTTATTTTATTTTCTTATTTTTCCAAATGTGTAGTTATCAATCCATTTTTAATTTTTTTGGTAAGTTACCATTGACCTATGAAATAAGATTTTTCATTTTATTTTATTTTATTATTTTTCCAAATGTGTAGTTATGAAACCATTTTTAATTTTTTTGGTAAGTTAATTGATAGCTACAGGGTTAGAAACCCAATGGATTTGGTGGCAGGCTTCCCATCAGTTTTTTTGGCAGACTGTGATTTGGCATACGGTTAAACTTGTCAGGACAATCTCTACGAAAACAAAACCTCCACTATACACTAAAAAATGCTATTGATAAAAACGCTGAGCTCCAAAATAAATTTAGGTTTTTTTGAAATGACATATTTTAATTATAGAAACTCACACACCATTTCAGAGGAATGGAAAACCTCAAAAGCAAAAAAAATTCAATAAGTTTACATAGATTTGAGTAAAATTTCTTTTATTATCTTTAAAGGTAGTATATCGCTGCCTACTGCATTGGTTGAAAAAATACTAATTTGTATTCCAAGAATAGCGTAGCCAATCTTTTAGATATGCCCACTGTTCCGTACACTAGCATCGATAATTCGTCACACTAGCATTGATAATTGCGAGCAAAGTAAAGGTTGAACGTTACATGGCTGAATAGAGAACAAACGTTTGTGTCGATATAAATTACTTTATAAAATGATTCTTCTTAGTGCGAGGCCAAAAGATTTATTAATTAAAAATAGAAAGTTGCTGTTTAAGCCATTAATTAAGTGAAGTATGAGACAATATTAATTATTATAATATGCCATACATTAATGAACTATGCTCATCTCACGAGGTTACATTAATGAATTTAATTGTATTGACAATAATTTTGAGCAGTTAAAGTAGTCATCGATGTGTTGCGAGAATCGTTGCCTTTTGTATTTAAGGTCCCCACCTGGCCAAGTTGATTACTCCGCGCACCGACTCATGCGCACAAAGCGCGGCAATTATAAAAGCAAAAGTTGGAAGTATCGTGTAAAGCCTGTGAAAACAGGCAGAAACTAGAAAGTATAGAAATCGTGTGAAACATGTGAAAGACATTGTCGAATAACAGAGTGTAGACCGCGTAGGGTGCTTCATAAGGGTTTTTGAATCAGAAAGCTCAACCATGGTTGGAAATTTGGTAGTAACCATTATCTCCGGTCTAGCCTGTCTAATCATCAATCAGAGGAGTTCCATTTAAGGTTGCCCAGTCACTCAACTGTCTCACATATCTCCCACATTTTCTCCTTTGCTTCAGGCTGTCGCTACTTTTCTCGACTCAGAAACATGGAATCCAAAACAGATGTTCAATTGAAGATCGATGAGAATGGTTGGGTTATTCAAATCAAGGGAAGTCTCGATCTACAGCAACAAGAAGAAGAAGTGAAGGAGTTGTCTGTGTCCGTGTTTAATGTGCCCAAAGAGTTATTGGCAGTGAAACCTGAAGCATACACTCCTCAGTCGATTTCTATCGGTCCCTATCACCACTGGAGATCTGAGCTCTATGACATGGAGCGTTACAAACTGGCAGCTGCTCGCAGATTTCAGAAAAGAATCAACGGACGCAAGTTTGAGTCCGCGGTTGTGGAGGAGTTTAAGAAGCACGAATGGCGAATCCGGGACAGCTATCATAAGTTTCTCGATTATAAGGAAGAAACCTTGGCGTGGACCATGGCTCTCGACGCAGCCTTCGTTCTCGAATGTTTGCAGTTTTATGTCAGGCAGGCCGACGAAAACTCTGACGTGGACGTCAAGCAACTGGGACGAGTCCTAGATCCGACAGGCACCAGCGCTGCCCACAATTCCATTGTGAGAGATCTGATGATGCTCGAAAATCAATTGCCGCTCTTTCTATTGCAAAAGCTTTTGGAGTTGCAATTGGGTTCTGAAGCCAAGGCAGAGGAGAGACTCTGCACCCTGCTAAGGCTTCTGTGCCAAGAATTATCGCCTTTCACCTTCAAGCTGCCCGAGGATTCGAAGATCCATACGACAGAGAGAGGCCACATCCTGGAGGTGCTGTACTACGCTATCGTTCCTGTTTCCAACAATGAAGATCCAAATATTCCAAAAGAGGAAGAAAAGGAGGAGGATGTTTCAGAGGACATGTCAACCCTTACAAGAGCCTTCAGTTTGCTATGGACTGCTCTCACATCTTTAAACGTTGGTCCTATACGATTTCTCACGAACTTGACTCGGCGAGCGCTCAACGGGAGGGCTGTGCAACTCCTGATGAAGTTGCCCCTGTGTCTTCTTTCTACTCTTGGGAACCTCCCTGTTCTGAGTGTGTTGAAGAAACCCTTGGCTCTTCTTGTCAATAAAGATGCCACCAAAACTGAGGAGGAGGGAAAAGGGGAGGCGGAAGAATCACCTGTTAAGATCATACCGCCCACGCGAGACGAACTGGCTATTCCATCTGTAGCAGATTTATACTCCGCAGGTGTCAAATTCGCTCCTACCGACGGCGATCTCACCTCAATACAATTTGATGAGAAGACTGCGACACTTTACCTTCCAAAAGTAAAGTTGGACAACAACACAGAGGTGATCCTGAGAAATCTGGTGGCATTCGAAGCTTCGGCGGCGCCGGGTGCGATGGTTTTCACTCGATATACCGATTTCATGAATGGAATGATCGACAGCGAAGAGGATGTGAAATTGTTGAGACAAAGTGGAATTATTAACAACCACCTCCAAAGCGACGGAGAGGTTGCGAGCCTGTGGAACAGCATGGGTAAGTGTGTTCGGCTCACAAAGATTCGATATCTGGACAATGTTATAGAGGATGTGAATAGATATTATAATAGAAAATGGAATGTTGCGGTAGTGGAGTTCGTCAACGAACATATATTCGGGTCCTGGCAATTCCTATCTCTGATAGCTGCAGCGATACTTTTGGTCTTCACTTGCTTTCAGGCTTTCTGCTCTGTCTATGATTGCAAGAAGTGGTTAACCAATCTGCAAGACTAGACGGGAGTAGACCAGAATCTTGCCGCTCATCGAAAGTGTGTTTATAATGTTGAAGCTGCACAGCAATCCATTGAGAGCTGCCACTTCTAATGGTTTTCTAAGATTCTTGTTTGTTTGTTCGTCCTTCGTTCTGTGTTGCGCTTAGATTATATGCGTATAAGCGGCATTCTAGCCCAGACTGGGTATTTACAACCTTTTGTCTCTTTCGATTTTGGGTTTTCATGTGAATATGTAACAAAAACGAATAATTAGAATCTATATATGAGACATATATGGAGAATACTCGAGCAGGATGGATTGATCCTTGGATAGGGATGTATTTTGGGATGGGAAAATTGTTTTGAATTTGTTAGTTAAATATGGTACAAAATTTTGAGAAACCGTCCATATTTTTTTTAAATATCAAAATAAAATAAATATAAAAGTTGTGGAGACGGTCAAATTTAACAGGCTGATAGGATATCAAATTCCAACCCTAACTGAAATGGGTTGAACACCAAACCAAAAAGAGCGTGCTCAGATCAAACATGGAAACTTGCTCCTATAAAAACAAAAATATGGATAGAAGGAAGTAACACCACCTTGATCTTATTAGACCATTATTATTAATGAATGCTTAGCAAGTTGTCTACATTATACATTGACTGGAGATTATTTATGGGAAGGCTTGTTAAAGATAAATTATAAAATTATATAGGTCTACCTATAAATCTTTGAAGCTATTTTGGATTATGCCAATTATGAATGTTGACTCATAATTGAATTATTTCTTTGAATTTTTTTTAAATTACAATTTGTATGTAAATTAATATTTATAAATTAAATTATTTTTATTATTTTGTAAAAAAAAATTGTTGATTTATTTAAATTTAAAAAAATAAATATGGAAATTAATTAAAATATATCAATATATCGTATTTATGATTAATGTCTATGTAAGTATGATATTTTAAGGGAAAAAGTGTTTTTCATCTTCCATCTTTTTAGTTTTGCAAAAAATACATATTCTTTCCTTCCATAGTGTTTTTCTAAAAATGAGACTTAATACTTATGTAGGCATGTCATTTTAAGGGAAAATGTTTTTCATCCTCCACCTTCTTAGTTTTGCAAAAACTGCATACTCTTTCCTCCCATAGTGTTTTTGGTCTAGTCCAATGCCCAACTTGAGAGAGTCTATTTTTATTAACAATATTAGTTTTAGGGGTGGAAAATGCACGGGGGGTCATTCTCGATCCCTAGGGAAATCATGAAATTACCTTCGAATAGGAATGAGTTAAAGGGTCAGAAAACAAGGTTGAGGCATTGGCTCTTTTCCAAGGTTAAATCTACTTGATGCAAGTCATATTAGAATCCTAATTGTTATTGGGGATTTAGCATTAATTATCAAATTGATGCATAGACCTTCAAACTTGCAAGAATTATTAGAAAAATACAAAAGAAAGTTAGTAGGTTTGGAACCATCAAATATTACCATATCTTAAAGAAGCTTGAGAAATTCGAAAATCATCTAGCCAATGTGGCCTCTTAGCTTGATTATGGAGTCCCAAAAAGTAAAAGAGGGGTTACAACATTCCCCATTCCTTAATTTTCAAATTCATAGTTATGAATATGCTTTGCATGAAATCCAAAAAACATATCAAATGGCATGGGTGTTTAAATATTGAACACAACATTTAAGGAGTATCATCCCTGCAATACCCTCACACGCTCAACATTTAATGTTGAAGCGAGCTAATCAATTATGAAGGGACTTGAGTTCTTCTACTTGTGGGATAATGGATTTGGTATATTATTCTGGAATGCAAGTAGGGGACTCTTTGTGGTTTCTTTCTCTATTTCAATCCAACTCGAGTTGGATTTTCTTTTCTTCGGTCTTAAGACAAGTTATGGTTCTTTCTCATGGCATTCTAGTTCGCTTGAATTTCCCATTTGGTGGCTTGGCGATCTTTTTGTTGGCTTATTTCTGGACCAACATGGGTATCTTGACACATGATCAATTCTTATTGTCTCTCATGAAGACTCTTGTGCCCCTCTCATTCTACGCGGGAAAGTAAAAGGTTAGTGTGCCAAGTTTATGTGGAATAAAATATGATTTTGAGAGCCTCTTATTGTGTTGTCAGTTGTTTGAGGGAATGTTGGAAAAGGGTTTGGTTAATGGTTATGGTACTTTGATAGTGGAATTTGTGGGAAGTGGAAGGGGGAATTCAAAGGTGTTATATAGTTCCATCATAATGAACCATTTACACTATTGAAATGTCCACTATGTGAAACCACTAATGTGCACAAAGATCAAAGGAGACAGGAATATCTTATTACAAAAAATAAGAATTCAATTTTCTCTATGGCTAGTAGGATGCACTCTCGGGAAGAAACTAGAAATAATGAATTTGCCTTCATTTTGGAAACCTTGCACAGTCAAAAGAGGAAAATAGAATCTCTTCAAGCTGAGCATGTTTCTCTTCATCAAATGATTGTGAATCTGGTTAGAAATATCAGTTTAGTTGCCTCAAATACTAAACTATATATTGTGTCAGTAGTTGAGAAAATGATTAGATGTTAGACTTTAGTGGGATAATGCATTTATACATACATAGTTTTTTCTCCAATGATTAGTACACTATGAAATAAGTATATAATAGGCATGGATGATCAATATTTAAATATTATAAAAGTGATAATTATAAAAAAACATCAAATTAATAATAATAATTGAATAATCTATAATAATCAAATTCATAAAAATAATCAAATAATTAATAATAAATAAATCAATAATCAATAATAATAATAATAAAAAATTACCAATAATGATAATTAAATAAAATTGTTTAAATAATGATAAAAACTAAATTAACCAAAACAAAAAATAATTAATAATACAATTTTGGTGTTAAAATGACATAATTGTGACACTAAAATGGCATCACCATGATGATAATACACCATAAAGAAAATTTAATGTGACACAATAATGATGCTAAATTGATAAGTAATCCTAAACATGACACTAAAATGAAATATAAATAATGTAATGTAATGCTCAAAAGATGCAAACATGATGCAAAAGTTCCATGTTTAGACTCTAAAACAATGTTAATAAGCTAAATTGCATTGCCAATTTGATACTAACATGACTCATAATGACATTAATACAATGCATAATATCTCTAAAGTGACACAAAAACATATTTTTGGTGCAAAAAATATACAAAAATGACAATGAAAGGTTGTTTTCCAAACATTACCAACACAACCTAGATGCAAATTTGATGAAAATATCTCTCTACATCATCATTTTTGTCAGTAAAATAACACTTCAAGAATTCCCGCAAAAAATATTAGTTCAAAACCAACAAAAAGGGAAACACCTCCATGTGCTTCGCATTTTGCATCGTACAACCTTGATTTGTTTTTCAAGAACAATTTGCACTGTGATGCTACAAGGCTATATTGTAGTAGTATGTAACACCCTATTTCCCCTCATGATTGTAATTATAATAACACTTCATATAATGTGATGATGAAGCTTGTAATTTTTTTTTTATTAATGAAAAACACTAGATAGCTGATTGAGAGGGAACAACCTTGAAAGTACTCGCCATGATACACAAGCAAGAATTCATGAAGAAGGATTTGATGAAGTGGGATGGTGAGGTGGAGATGAGATGTTTTTAGTGAGGAAAACAGGAAACTTTCTTAGCAAGTCAGCCTATAATTGAAAAACATAAACACACACCTACCAACATACCTAAACATGCATGGAATCGCATGACTAGTTATGGAACACATGATTGGTGGTTGAGATAATGAATACTGGTAACAATTTTGATCTCTTGAAGAGGAAAGACTCAACTGAAAACATGGCAGGAGTACATCCCTTGGATTTCCCCTTAAAAAATTCAGATCCTTGATTGGATTTTGCTTCTTACAGACATCACAGGAATCCTAAGGATTAGTGAAAGAAGAGGCCAAAGGTGGAAAAATACCATGAGATGAGACACACACAAGCATGCATGCACAAAAGAAAGGCGAAGGGATTGTATAGCAGAGAAGGGACTCCTTTGTCCAGAGGAAATATAGTTGGGAAGGTACCTAATAAACTTGTGGAAGTCTGGAGTTCAATCGGAAGGGGGGGAACTTTTGTTCTTGTTAGTGGAGGAAGGAGAGTAATCTTCCTAGATCATACTAAACATGAAGAACCAATTGAATCATTCCCCTTGTGGTATCATGGCTTCGCATGAGGGTGGCATATTGTAGGAAGGCACTCTGCAATATGGCCTGAGGTTGGAAAGAAAGGCGTCCTCTCTCAATAAGTTGGTGTTATTTGACCTGTTTAATGTATATGAATGATGTAAAAGTGTGGTTTATGGTTGATCCAGATTGATATTGGTGGCCACCCACCTTTTCCAATTGGCTCAAAACAGTTTTTGCAATTTTGGTAATTTACTATTTTTAGCAGTTTTCACTTCCGTAGTTGTTTTGAGGCCCTAAACGATGTTTTTTGGGGAAACCGGGTTTGAAATATGGGGTTTCCTTAAAAAAATTCACCTAAAATGAATCTCCTCGATGATACCTTTCCAACGGGCTATCATACGCCTAAAACAGATATCGTATGCAAAAGTTACGACCCCAAGAAGTTGATGTACTAACTTACCCAAACGGGGCCCACATGACTTTTGGCGCTTCATCTCCTAGGGTTAGGTTTTTGGATGTCTAGGGTTTTTTACATTCCTTCTTATTGTAAAAATTCCTTCAGAGGCTCATTGTAATCATCTCCTTGCGAATGAGCATAGGCATCACATCTCTTCTCAGAGATAAGCCGCCACCATTCCAGCAAGCTTGTTTCCGCTGCATTTTACAGTTTTCATCTTATTTCGTATTGATAGAAAACCAATTTTACTGTATCTCTATTATTTTGTGTTAAGCACCTATTAATAATATGTATTCATTTCCTTCTACTCATAAAATCTGGATCAATGGTATCAGAGCGGTCTGCTCCTTGTCGTCTTAATGCATGTCCCCAATGAGGTCGGAGTACAAAGAGTTGGGTCTCGAGATTGTTTCTCTTGAGGACAAAATCTCTCACACGCCCAAGCGACCTCTCATGGAAGGAGAAAACAAATATGAAGGGATAGGATATCCTTTCAAACTGTTGATTGAGGAAGCCCTCACACAACAAAGGAACGAGATGATCGATAGTTTCGCACAAATCCTTCGGTGGATACCAACAAGAGACACATCTTCTTCGAATGGAGGTGCCACCCCCTTCAAGGTACAAATAAAATTCGATATCCCTATATTTGAAGGAAAGATAGACGCATATGTTGTAGACAAGTGGTTGAATCTACTACAAGGGTATTTTTCTGTCCATAACTTTTCGAATAGAGAAACGATTACTTTTGTGCTCCTCAAAGTCATTCCCCATGTCAAAGATTGGTGAGAAAATTTCTGTGAGAAAAAGGAAATAGATGAACCCTCACTATTTTCAATCACGGACACCTAGGAATCCTTCAGGGATGCTATTAAGGAACAATACTACCCTGTCGGAAGTTATGACGACCTGTATACCAAATGGACCACACTGCGGCAAGAAAGAGACCAAGCAGTGCCAGATTTCACAAATATCTTCCATACCTTTAGCACCAAGCTGGGTATCAAATATTTGGATCGACATCTAGTGCTCAAGTATCATGGTGCTTTGCATAGATACATCCAGAATGAAATGGAATTTCTAGACATCTCATCCTTGGGCGTGGCCTACAGATATGCCGTCAAAATCGAGCAGAAGCTCAAACAAAAGACGTGGCTATTTGGGCCTGGGAACCCCACACAACAAAATCCAGGAAAGGGTGGCCCCAACCTATAGAACAAAGGAAAGATCAAATATGGAAAATATCAGGACAAACATTCCAAGCCACAAGCAAAGAAGGACACCGGAAAGAAAAAGAAAAATACCGGGAAGTGGTGAGATTTCCATAAGAGCCCTTGGCATAACACTGTTGACTGTCGCTCAAAGTAGTCACTGGTGGCCGAAGTGAAAGCCTCTGAATCAGATGTGTATTCTAACTCTGAGACAGAACCAGAAAGGGGAAGAAATATCATTGACGTAGAACCCAGTGCCACCATTGCTACCACCAAGCTCCAACCTGGTGAACCAGACAAGCAAGAAGAAGGAGAGCGCCTCTTCCATTCACAGATGTGGGTAAAAGGCACCCCACTGCACTTTATCATTGATAGTGGTAGCCAGAAGAACCTTATATCAGTAGAGGTCATCAAGCGATTGGCCCTGCCAACAACGTCGTGCCCACAACCCTACACCATTGGATAGCTTCGCCAAGGAAGTGATCTCCACATCAGCCAACAGTGTCTACTATTGTACGACATCAAGCCCTTCAAAGATGAGGTATTGTGTGATGTTTCTCCTCTCGAATTTTGTGATGTTCTTTTGGGCCAACCTTATTTATGGAAACATCATGATGTATATGAGTCTAGGCCTCGTAGTGTTATTATTACTTTGAACAAGAAATTGTATAGGATACCCAAGGCAGTCCCACCTAGTGTTATTTCCTTGGTCTCTGCTAAGCAATGCAGGAAGGTCATCCCTCAGACGGGGAAGTTTTTCTTCTTCATGATTCGCTCTCAGAATAAGCAAAAGATCATAGCCACATCTAGAGCCTTTGCGACCGACCTCTCCACATAGTAGAAGAAAGTAGATAAGGTTGTGGAAGAATACTTAGATATCTTCTCCTCACCTATAGGGGTACCTCTACACTGCCAGGTTAAGCACCCCATCAATCTGACCCCCAATGCACCACTACCCAATGGGCCAGTCTATCGCCGCTCTTTGTTAGAGAATGAGAAGATCAAGTGACAGATCTAAGAACTTCTCCACAAGGGGCACATCTGTCCTAGCTCATCACCTTGTGGGAGCCCAATCGTGTTGGTATAGAAGAAAGATGGAACCTAGTGACTTTGTATTGATTACAGGTCTCTGAATAAAATCACAATCAGAAACCGATACCCGATTTCCTGAATTGACGACCTCCTTGATCAACTCACGGGGGCCAAATACTTCAGTAAGATTGATCTGAAGTCTGGCTACCACCAGGTCCCGATAGAACATACAGATGTATGGAAGACCGCCTTCAAGTCAAAGGAAGGCCTTTTTGAATGGTTGGTCATGCCCTTTGGTTTGACAAATGCTCCAGCCACTTTCATGAGGATGATGGATTTTATCCTCCGACCATTCACCAATACTTTTGTGGTGGTGTATCTGGATGACATTCTAATTTAAGGCAAGACTTGGGCTAAACACTTGCAGCATATTCAACAGGTTCTGCACACCCTATGGCAGCACAAGCTATACGCCAACTTGGAAAAATGATCCTTCAGCATGGACTTGGTCCATTACTTGGCTACATCATTGATCAGCATGGCATACATGTGGATCCAGCCAAGATCCAAGTCATTCGTGACTGGCCAGCCCCACCCACACTCACTAAGCTTAGGAGCTTCTTCGGCCTTGCTAATTTCTACCATAGGTTCATGTTAGGATTCTCCCATATTGCATGGGCCCTCAGCCAAATAAACAAGGGTGGTGGTAAGGAGAAATTTGCGTGGGGTCAATCCCAACAACAAGCATTCGATGATTTGAAGCAACGCTTGTGCTCATCCCTAGTACTTTCACTACCAGACCTGCAACAGCCCTTTAAGATCAAGATAGATGCTTCAAAATATGATGTGGGTGTTGTTATCACTCAGCACGACCACCCCGTGGCCTATAATAGTGAGACATTATCAGATATTGTTCATAAGTACCCTACTTATGACAAAGAAATGTAATCCATTGTGCAAGCCTGCTGCCAGTGGAGACATTACATTCTTGTGAAGGAGACAGTCATCCACACTGATCATAAGACACTGTAGTTCATGCAGACACAGGGAAAATTGCAGAATGACCGCCATCAAAATTGGTCCACATACTTTCAGCAATTCCACCTAAACATCAAATATAAAACAGTAAGCACCTATCACATCGTTGATTGCCTCATCATACCGCCAGTCGCTGCACTCACCATGGTGCTAGACTCTTGCAGCCATGAGACCTCTGGATGGCCCCAACTCCATGAGACAGACCTTGACTTTGCCACCACCTACCAAATGTTCGGTGCAAATGTAGTTATCGATAATTTCCATCTTCAGGATGGGTTGTTGTGTCATCTGGGCCATATCTGTGTTCCCTTAAGCGAGCGAGTGAAGTTGATCTGGGAAGCCCACTATAGTCGGGTGACATGACACTTCGATGTCAAAAAAATAGTGGCGATGCTACATAATCATTTCTACTGGTCGAAACTTCGACAAGAGGTCAGCAAGTATATCTGGTCTTACATTGCCTGTGCTATTTCCAAATCGACCACTAAGAAATAGGACATGTACACCCCTCTTCCTACTCCTGATAGGCCATGGGAATCCATCTCAATGGACTACATGTCGGGCCTCCCGTCCACCAAGCGGGGAAATGACTGTGTTTTTTTGTTGTTGATCGCTTTTCTAAGATGACGATTTTCGTTACCTTCAAGAAGAGCATCACAGCAGAGGCCAGTGCCAAGCTCTTCTTTGAACGAGTCTAGGTACATTTTGGAATCCCACAAACCATTGTCTCAAATCAGGATAGTCGATTTCTCAGCACATTATGGTCAAGCTTCTGGTCACTACTGGACACCAAGCTCACCAAATCCACGACCTTCCACCCCTAGACAGATGGTCAAACCGAGGTTGTAAATCGAATGATTATGCATATCCTTCGTATGAAAATAATTCAAAGCACCCCCGGACATGGGATGAGAGCCTTTCGTATGTCCATCATAATTACAACCGAGCCCTGTATAGCTCAATTGGCCACAACCCCTTTCAGGTGGGGCTGGGATTCCAACCATTGGGTCCCATAGATGTTGCACTTCCCCTTGCTGTCACCTCGACCGACTCATCTCCTGCTCCAACTAAAGCTAACAAAGCCACTTGGTTCATTGAGAGGACCCAACACATCTGCCAACAGGTTCAGGATATCCTACGGAAGTCCAATGACAAGTACAAACAATGCCATGATCAACATCGGGTGCCACATAAGTTTCAGGTGGGTGAAAAAGTTTGGTTGCACTTACAGAAAGAACGCCTTACAGGACCCCATCAGAAGCTTCGCCCACTCCGTTATGGGCTGTACACTATCACCAAGGTTGCGGGGGATAATTCTTTTGAGCTCAACATTCCTCCTTTCCTTGGCCTGCACCTAGTGTTCAATGTGGATCTCCTTCTAGGGATGATTTTAGGGGATAAATTTCTCTCATGAGCTAATTTTCCATGCTTTTTCCAAAAAACATATTCACTTTTCTAAAATTTATTAGCCCAAATTCTATAGAATAAAATTATATTACCTTAAAAATAACCCAAATTTTATAGAATTTATATAAAATCCTTATAAATTTGAATATTTTTACAAAAATATCGCCAACATTTTATAGTTTGTATATTAAAGACTAGTAAGATTCGTCAAGGTTTCTACATTTTTAGATAAATTTTCATCCTTAAAATTATCCCTGTCTCCTTTGCCCTTATTTTCCACCATTATTGGACACCTTAGAAGTAGCAGAACAACTGACACCAACATAGATCAACCTCGACAGCACACAACATGAATCCAATGATTAGATTGTGGACACATAGATCAAGGGCACTCAACAGCAAAGGATCCATCTTTATCAAGTCGTCAAAGTAGGGCGGCTCCTGCACCAAGGCAAATGGCTCACCCGAGGCCAAATTCAGCAAAAATCTCCTCATCTAATGGGGGACATCAACAAAATGGAGATCATTGCTTTCTAAGGAGGGAGGATTGATCCAAATGGATATCGGTGGCCACCCACCTTTTCCAACTAGCTCAAAATAGTTTTCTAGCAATTTTGGTAATTTACTATTTTTAGTCGTTTTCACTTCTGGAGCCGTTTTGAGGCCCTAAACGATGTTTTTTGGGAAAACACATTTCCAATATGGAATTTCTTTTGATATTGTGCCTAAAATGAATCTCCTCAATGATACCTTTCCAACTGGCTATTGTACACCTAAAACATAGATCGTATGAAAAAGTTACGACCCTAGGAAGTTGATGTACTAACTTATCCAGACATGGCCCATGTGACTTTTGGTGCTTCATCTCCTAGGGTTAGGTTTTTGGATGTCTAGGGTTTTTGACATTCCTTCTTATTGTCAAAAGTCTTTCACAACCTCATTTTAATCATCTCCTTGCGAATGAGAACAACCGTCACATCTCTTCTCGGAGATAAGCCGCCACCATTCTAGCAAGCTTGTTTCCACTGAATTTTACAGTTTTCAGCTTATTTCGTATTGAATAGAAAACCAATTTTACTGTATCTATGTTATTTTGTGTTAAGCACCTATTAATAATATGTATTCATTTCGTTCTATTCATAAAATCCGGATCAATGGTTTAGTGGGAAATATGAATGCATTATAAATGATGAATTGAACTCCTGAGTAAGGTGGAATGTATTTGTTTTCCTTCACTGTTAATTTGATAGCTCAAGAAGTTAATCCAAGTAGGGATATCATGTATCCATGAGGACCTTGTAGTTTAAGAGGAAAGATTGCAAAATATGGAAAAAACCTTCACTTAGAAAATGATAGGAATGCCCTGGTATCTAAAGTTCCTTTTGAGGAACAAAAGACCTTGTGTCGCGATGGAATCTCAGTTCTTAAGAGGAAAGTTTATGGGATATGAAAAAAAAATTCATCTGAAGATGCCAGAAGTGTCTTAGTGTCCTGAAGGTACCTGAATGGGTTAAGAGGTCTTAATCCCTAATATCACTACCTTATTTAAGTTGGAGAATTGCAAGATGTGTAAGAACTACCCTTGAGGAAGTTAGATAACTTAGTCAGCCTTATAGTAGTTCCAAAAATATTAATATTTTGGAAGGGGATAAGAGAAAGACTTAGACAAAACCTTGAAATTGTTAGTCCAGTTTTGAATTGTTTCCAAGAAGAAAACCAATGTTTAGCATCAAGAGGATTTGCAACCATTGATTTGGTGAAGCGAGCAAATATGCACCATTGGTCGGAGGGTACTATCATTGGATTGACCAAGGGAGAGGTAATATTGGAACTACAATAACAAAATCTACGAGTAAACTAGGACCATTGATCTTTCAAAAAGTGGTAATGGTGAGATCGATACCATTGGATTCAATCATGCGGTTGTTGGAAGAGGATTCGTCGGAGGTCCAAAAGGAGAGTTGAGACAGGAGTTCAACGACAGGAAGCTTGAGGACTGTAAATCCATCAGGAGGTGCCTCGAGAGATCCTATTTGTTGAATCTAGTGAGAACCAATCTGAAGAGGAGGATTTAAGAACCTTAGTAGGTAATCGGTTGTAACCCCGAAGCCCAAAAAATTCGTCAGATTAGATGAATGAGGATTGTTCAATCTGTTAGAGTATGCATGGTTGGAGCAAACTGTTCAGAGTAGTCCGTGGAACCATAAAGGGAATGCTATGATGGGGAGGAATCTGAGGATGAAAGAGGACCATTGATTTGTGCCAGGGTGAGATTTAACCTCATCCATAGATTTCATGGGTCCCATTCGTTAGTATGTGCAATGGGAGTTTAAGTGGAGAGTAATTGTCAAGTGGGTGGATATTCCAACATAATTGCAGCCGTTGGAACCCTGGGTCTGAGGACCGTTGGATTCTAGAGGACGATATGTTGGGATATGACCATTAGAGAGGGGATCGACCTAGTTATCTAGTCATTCCAACGGGAATGAATACGAGCAGCCATAAATCGTTGATCTAAGGGTCCAAAGTAAATATGATCGTCCAATTGAGGGTTTTTATACACCTGATCACCTTATTATCACATGCTAATTTGTATTAATTTTTCCAAAGCATCTTGTCCTTATGCTATCTTTCCACTCAAATTTTAAGAAAATTTCACCAGCTCAGTCAAGCTCCCATCACCTAAATCCTTCACTCAACTAATCATCCAAAATAGTCATGTCCTCCATGAGTCAAAATTGGAAAATATCCCAAACCTATATCTAGCCTTAATGCTTATCTAAATTCCTTGGTCCCATCACTTCATTCTGTTTTACCCTTATTATCATATTCTCATTGAAAATAAAAAATATTCCTTTTAGTAAGCGTAAGCTCCCTTATCCTATCCACAAAGTCATGTGATAAACCTCATATGCCCAAAGTCCTTAGAAAAATGGAAATTTTTTTATAAATTATTAATATTAATATTTTAAATTAAACATTTACATTAATATTTAATCCAAAATATTTAGGTCAAGTCATGGGCTCGAATCTCAATTTTTTAATTTGGAAAATTCAAAGGGGGTGGATGGAGGGCGCATATCCTCCGAGTGGAAGAATTTCATAGAGGTGAAAATTAAATTTTACAATAGAGAAATTAATGTTTATTGCTATGGAAAAGAATTATAAAGAAGAAATTGAACGTGAACAAAAGATTTTGATAATTGTTTATTCAAAGCTTTTACAGAAGTAAAAGGGGAAGATCAAGGGATATTTTCATAGTTTACCAAGGTGGTTTCCAAGACATGGTTTTCCAAACCATGAGAAACAAACCAGTAAATAGTTTTCACAGTGGAATGGTAAATATTTATTGGCAAAAACCAGACATGGTTTGTAGAAACAATGGATGGTTTTGAATTTCATTTATGAAATTCATAAAATCAAATTGCAAAATAATGGAGAAGTTTTAGAGGAGATGGTAACCAAGGCATGGTTTTTAAAACCACATATGGAAATGCAATTTACCAGGATAAAAAATATTTGGGAATTATTTTTATTTAAATATATTATTCCCAAATATTTAAGGAGAATATGGATAAATAAAATTAGATTTGAAAGAGTACTAGTGACAGTTCAAAGAGAATGTGGCAATCAGTTGAGGAGCTAAGCAGATTTACAAGACAATTTTTGGGTGAGCCAGAATGAATTTTCAAAATTCAAAGGAGGTTATTGTCAAGCACAGACCCAAGAACATTAACCTTGTTCATTTTTCATGCAGGTGTCACGGATTGGGAGATTTTAAGGAATCTTGGAGCCTTGTTTTTCAGTTTCATGATTTCTTATTCGAGACATGTTTTTTTGACATGTATTCTAGCCAGTTGGAGATGAATTTCAAGAAACTGAAAGAGGTTTCTCTTCAAAAAGAGATTATCTACATAAACCGCTCTCATATTTTACACAACTATTATGGTTTGAGAATTATAGGTGGTGTTTTGAAGCCTATTTTTTTCTCCTAAAAAGAAGAAGATCAGTTAAAACGTGTCATGTTCTATTTGTAATTGTTTCTGTTTTGAGAAAGGGGTTGGAGTTCAAAGTTGTGCACTAGAAGGGGACTTTAGTGCTATATATTTCATTGTAAAAGAGTAGAGAATGCGGAGGGGGGGGATTTTCAGCCATGAAGGTGAAGGAACTGTGTGTAAATTTCTTAGAATGTCCTTATGAATTGATACAGTAGTATAGTGCTTTTGACAACTGAGATTCATCACGGTGTACTCTTTATTGTGTTTTACTCCAGTTCACATTCATTTCACTTATGTTATTTATTCCAAGCATAGCTAAGATTACATGATTTGAATTCATCCTTGATAGATTCTCCTTTCATATGGTTAATGCAGTCATCATGTTTAATGATTACAGGTCCATATATCACTCTATGTTAAGTTCTTTGTTCATTGTAGTCAACCTTTTGTTATTTCTTCTAAAGTTACAATTGAGAATTCATCTTTGTTTGATGCTCTCATTCCTAATGGGATTTTCTTTTTTATGTCTTGCCATCATATGAATATTCTTTAGTGTTGAAGGATATGCTTACTTTCCCTCTGTTCCCTCAGGAGTACATTAGTTGTATTAATATTCATAATATATTTCAGGATTTGACCCCATTTCCCAATGTTCCCCTTTCTCTTGTTTGTCCTACCAACCCTTTTCAAAACTAAAACAAACCTTTCCTATTGAAAAATCCGATGTCTTTACATATTTGAGAGAGCCCTCTCTAGTTGGAAGGGTCATAATCCAACCTAAAGTTGGTTTGTAGGTTACCTATGTCATTTTTTTTAGCATCTAAACAAATTTACAGAGTGCTAACACACCTCAGTAAATTGAATGAAGGAAATTCTTTGAGAACTAATAAGACTTAATCTTGCTTAAGTTGTGATAAGAGAAGTCTTCACTTATACCCTTGATGAATCCAATGGAATGTCAAGAGAAGATAAAAAGGGAAACCAACGTCCCACTAACCTAAGTGGGGATTTGGGGGTTGGGTGTGTTACATAGTAATATGCTATTTTATAAATAATAGAGGAACAATAAATTTCTAATTATATCTAATATATTTCATGATGTATAAAAATTATAGGATAAAGTATGTAGTGGAGCCAACAAAATATGTTGGAAGAAAACATGGTGCACACCATTGAATGAATGTGTATGATTCATTAAGAACTCAATTCTACTATAAGTTTATCAAAACACACAATAATGTATATTATATTATAAAATTAATTATATTCATTACACTTTATTTCTATGTTGGTAGATGGAAGATGGAGAAGCCTAAGAAAATCAAGCTAATCAACAAAACATCACAAATAACTCAAGTACAACATTCCATGCATGTGATGAATAAATGAGGAATAAAAGAAACTCGAAGACTAATAGCTACTTGAGTGATCAATGATGATCAATATGATTTAATGTTAAACAAGATTTTATAATTTTGAATATTTTTTTGAAAAGTTCAAAAATATTGTTTAACATGGATATATTGTCCCATTTGGTGTGACGATGGATTACCAATAATTGCAACAAATATTTTTAAATATTTTTTTAACCATGAATATTTATTTTGTCCCATTCATGAATCCATTACAACAATATACTCATTATGAGCTCAACATGGGGTGAAATCATGAAGATGGGTTACACTTTTGCTTGTTTTATGACAAAAAAAACTGTATTTTCACAAGTTATTCAACTTCTGACATATAAAAGTATTTTTTTTTTATTTAGAATTTCACTTTACAGTAAAAACAAAACTTGTGAAGAATTGTGTTAGCTTTCTAAGGACTATTTTTCAAATTTTGTTTATCACGATTTGATATGTCAAATTGACAATTGTTTAACAGTATGTTTCTTAAACACGAAATGAATGATAATGAGTTACTTATTTCTACAACAGTGTTTTTTTTATTAAACCTATGTTTTGAACAAACAAAATATACTGCAACAATCTACAGAGACTCTATTTTATTAT
>JASDQU010188853.1:7724-20362 GCA_032191745.1 Picea mariana | reverse complement strand
TCAACCATGAACAAGCCATTCCATCTTTCTGGAAATAAGCACAAGATTAGAAGAGCCCTGACCTCATCATCAAAGTCAGTTGTTACAGAACTTAGTTGATTAGTAACTATATTAAATTCATTGAAATGATATGCAACAGACCCGCCTTCTTACATATTCATATTCAATAACATCTTCATTAGAAATACCTTATTGGATGCCGAAGGTTTTTCATATAGTTTATCCAATGTGTCCATCGACTCCTTCATTGTATTTTATTTTGAAATATTGAAAGTTTTCGATGCTTCTAGACTCATCTGTATCGTTCCTAGTGCCTTTCTTTCAAGAACCTTCCATTCTTCATCCTTCATGGTCATAAACTTTTTTTTATTCCACCCAATGGTAGGAATATATCATTCTAATATAAACAATCTCCCATATGAATCTTCTATAACTGGTATTTTTGGCCATTAAATTTCTCTACCCTAAACTTTCCATCTTCCGCCATTGATCCCACTCGAACCAGGAACCCTCTTTTCCTACGAGTTACCTTTCACTGTGATACCACTTGTTATAAAACCATGATTGTGGAGCAATAACAAAAAAAAATAAAATGTAGAAGTAAAACATAGAAGATACACAATACAATAGAGACATAGATATACATGTTGCACCCAGTGTGGGTTATGTTCACCAGAGAAATTTCCAGGTCCTTTCTTTTTATTATCCAAAAAAATGAAGGGATACAACCTACAACACACCCATTGTAACTTCCTCTTCTTTCTCTCACATTATCCTCTCTCATAATACAATATTCATGATAATGCATAGCTGCAATACAATTCCCTCATAAAAGAGGGTTTCCTTCTAGAGAAACAAAACCCTAAAATAACTTCTACCATCAGATATTTGACCTTATAATGAACGGTTCAGTTTGACGATGAAATTACAATATTTTACAAGAAAAGTTTTCCCAAAAATTTTCTTCAGGGGCAC
Organism: Picea mariana; assembly: GCA_032191745.1. NCBI lineage: Eukaryota > Viridiplantae > Streptophyta > Pinopsida > Pinales > Pinaceae > Picea > Picea mariana. The sequence goes on along the minus strand of JASDQU010188853.1, from coordinate 19,387 downwards.
TTCCCCTTAATCCCCTACCAGGGGGCCTACAAAAAATTTTTCCACCCTGTTTGACCACCCTGGAGATAGTTGTGGGGGGACAAGGTCCCCCACATCCCGATTTTAGGGAATGGGGTCCAAGGATGGTTTAAAAAAACCTTTGAATCAAGAATATAATTAGGGTCCACAACCAACATGTCAGGATTAGGAAGAGGGGTGTACAGGCCTTGTTTCTTAATTTTCAGTATGGAAATGGTGTAGGTCATGCAGGACCTGATATACTTATTGACATCCTGTCAAAGTTTCAACCAATAGAAATGTTGTTGTATCACTGCCACTGCCTTTTCTACACCAAAGTGTCCTACGACATGACTGTAGTGAGATTCATAAATCATCTTTTCTTTCTCCCTTGATGGGATGTATATATGTCCCATATGGGACAACAACCCATCTTGAAGATCAAAATCAATGAAAATTGTGTTTGTTCCCAACATATGGTAGGTAGTGGTGAAGTCAAGATCTCTCTCGTAGAATTGGGGCCATCCAGAGGTCTCATGTCTGTAGGAGTGTAGCACTGTGGTTAGTGATACAACTGGAGGTTGACTAAGACAATGAATGATGCGATTGGTTCTCCTTGTATTATAATTGATGTTGAGTTAGAACTTATACAAGTACATGGACCACTTCTGATGGTAGTCATTCTAGAGTTTTCCTTATCTCTATATGAACTGTAGTGACTTATGATTAGTGTGGATGATTGTCTCCTTCCCGAGAATGTAGCTCTTCCATTGGTAGTAGGATTGTACAATGCAATACAATTATTTTCCATAAGTGGGGTACTTATGAATGGTATATGATAATTTCTCACTATTATAGGCCACGGGATGTCCATGTGGAGTGAGGAATGAACGCACAACATAGTTTGGAGAATTTGTCTCAATATCAAAAGGCTGTTGCAGGTTAGGTAATGAGAGCACCTCGGATAAGCACAAGATTTGCTTCAAATCATCAAATAATTTTTGTTGTGACTGGCCCTACACTAACTTTTCCTTGTTACTACCCCTAGTCACTTGGCTAAGGGCCCATGCAATGTGGGAGAATCCCAACACGAACCTATGATAGAAATTGGCAAGGCCTAAGAAGATATGAAGCTTAGTGAGTGTGGTCAAAATTGGCCAATGATGAATGATTTGGATCTTGGTTGGATCGACATGCACCCCATGTTCATAAAAAATGTAGCCTAGGTACTAGATCATGTTCATGCCAAAGGAAATTTTTTTCAATTTTGAATATAGCTTGTGTTGCCTCATAGTGTGAAAAACTTGTTGAATATGTTGCAAGTGTTCTTCTAAACTCTTGTTGAAGATGAGGATGTCATACAAATAAACCAAAACAAAATAATTAGAGAAAGACCACAAGATATGGTCGATCATCCTCATGAAAGTTGTTGGGGCATTCATCAAGCCAAAGGGCATGACCATTCATTCAAAAATACCTTATTTGGACTTGAAGGAAGCCTTCCATACATCGGTGTGCTCTATTAGGACCTGGTTGTATCCATACTTAAGATAAATATTTTTGAAGTATTTTTTCCCCCCTTGAGTTGGTCAAGGATATCGTTAATTCAGGGAATTGGGTACCCATTCCTGATTGTGTTTTTATTTAGGGCCCAGTAATCAATGTAGAGTATCTAGGTCCCAACTTTATTCTACACAATAATGATTTGGCTTCCACAAGGTGACGAGCTTGGTCAGATGTGCCCCTTTTAGAGAAACACTTGGATATGGTACTTGATTTCTTGATTTTCTGACAGAGAGCAGCGATAGACTGACCCAATGGGTAGTAGTGCACATGGGGTTAGATCGATTGAGTGCTTGACTTCACAGTGCATAGGTACCCCAGTGGGTGAGGATAAGATGTCTTTGTATTCTTCCATGACCTTATCCACTTTATTTTGTTGCGTGGAGAGACTTTCCATGGAGGCCATGGATGTGGCTACAACCTTCCACTCACTTTGAGAATGAATAAAAAAGAAGACAAAATTCATGGTCTGAGAGATGACCTTACTACATTTATTGGTAGAGATCAAGGAAATAACAATAGGTGGGACTACCTTGGGTATCCTATACAATTTCCTATCCAAAGTAATAATAAAACTATGAGGCCTGGACTCATATACAAAATGATGCTTTCATAAGTAAGTTTGTCCCAAAATAACATCACAAACTTCAAGGGATATGACATCACACAATACCTCATCTTCGGAGGGCTTGATGTCGTAGGGAAGGAGACATTGTTGGATGAAGAGGAGATCTGTCCCTTGGAAGAGCCATTTAATGGTGTATAGATGTGGGTATGGTGTTATCGGCAGATCCAAATGCTTGACGACCTCCACTAATATGATATTATTATGGATACTATTATCAACGATGAATTGCATCGGAGTACCTTTCACCCACATATGTGAATTAAAGAGGTGCCCACCATCCTCTGGTTCATCAGGTTCACTAGGATGGATCTTGGTGGTGGAAGCGGTGACACTGGGTTCTATGTCAATGATCTACCTCCCTTTTTCTAGTTCTTACTTAGAGTTGGAACCCACATCTGATTCAGAGGATTTCACCTCGACCACCAATGACTACTTTGAGTGATATTCATTGGTGTTATTCTAGGGGATTTTATGAAACTCACACCACTTCCCTGTGTCTTTATTTGTCTTCCCATTTTCCTTATTTGTTTACATCTTATATTGGTTACCTTGAGGTTTTACATCCTTGATGTTCCCTTTATTCTATAGGTTAGGGATGGATTTTTTGTGCTTATGTTGTCAGGGGTTCGTAGACCCAAACTGTCGCGTCTTTTGATTAAGATTCTTCTCAATTTTGACAACATATCGATAGGCCATGCCCAAGGATGAGATGTCTAGAAAATAAATTTATATTTGGATGCATCTATGCAAGCCATCATATTACCTGATCACCAGATTTTTCTTAGATTCTTTGATACCAAACTTTGTGCACAAGGTTTGGGAGACATTGGTGAACTATGGCATTGTTTGGTGCCTTTCTTTTTGCAGTGTGGTCCATCTTGTATATAAGCCGTCATAACTTCCAACAAGGTAGTATTGTCCCTTAATAACATCCTTGAATAACCCCAAGTGGGCGTGACTACAGATAATGTACATTCCTCTATTACCTTTTGTGCATAGAAAGTCTTCCACCAATATTTTACATGGGGGACGACCTTAAGGAGTGAAAATGTAATCTTTTCTCTATAGGAAATGTTATGGATAGAAAAATACCATTCTAGGAGGTTTAACCATTTTTATACAACATCCACATGTATATGACCTTCAAATATAGGAATATCAAAATTGATATGTACCTTGAATGGGGCGGTGCCTTTGATCAAGGATGATGTGTCTCATATTGGTAGTCGTCGAAGGATTTTTGCAAAATTATCCATCATCTCCTTCATTTGTCATGCAAGGGATTCCTATAGCAGAAGTTTGAAGGGATATTATACCACATTGTCTCTCTTTATTCCCCCATGGGCAGCCATCAAGTTTAGTGAGACTGGTATTGCAAAGGATTAACTGGTTCGAGTCCCAATTTCTTATACCATTACCTCATTGGGGACATGCACCGAGAAACAAATGAAGATCAGATCTCTCTGATACCAAAGATCTAGATTTCTGAGAAGAAAATAATGAAACACAGATATATAACATTAAAACAAAGATATAGTGAAAAATGATAGAGATACAATGAAACTTAACTTCTATTCAATAAATAAATCTATTGAAACTATACAATGCAGAATGAAACAATCTTGCTCAAATGGTGGTAGCTAATCTATGAAAAGAGATGTGGAGGCTATGCACATTCACATGAGAACATTAAAATGAGGCCTCCAGACTATTTTAGCATCAATAAGTAATCATAAAACCCTAGACATCCAAAAACCTAACCCTAGGAGATAAAGCACCAAAATTCATATGGGCCCCGATGGGGTAAGTTGGTACATCAACTTCCTGAGGTCGTAAATTTTGCATACGATCTCTATTTTATGTGCATGATATCACGTTGGAAAGGTATATGCAAGGAGTACACATGTTTTCATCACACTCTAAATTCATCTACAATGTGACCTTCGTGAGCCCAAAAAATCTTGTTTAGGGCCTAAAAACAACCCCATAAGTTTAGGACCCGAAAATCTAGAAAAACCCTACCAAGATGAAAATTGTATCTGAGCTAGATGGAAGAGGTCGGTGGCCACTGATATCCACCTGGATCACCAACAACCTGTTCAGTAATTGGTTGATGAATTAGTCAACCTAATGCAGTCTTTAGTTGATCCCACTCTTCTTTTGGGGGGTGATGCATCTATCGACTATGTTCTTAGAATTTCTAGTTTAGTACTTTATGAACAAGGGGGAATTAAAAAATCTTCAAGTATTCTCCCTCCAAGTCATAGGATGGTTTCCTTTGATTGGAATAGTACTATTAATCCTCCCCTTTCTTCTTATTCACCTTTCCAGATAATGGTTAAGGTTATCTCAACAAGAATTTTCCATTCCATATTAGATGAAGTAGCCTCTGCAAGTATTTTATCCTCCTAGGCTTGGCAAGCTTTGGGTTCTCCCAATCTTGTTTCAACTACCAGTAAGGTGTTGGATTTTAACAAAAGACCTATTGAATGTTTGGGGATTCTCCCTTAGTTTCCTATCATGTTTAGAGGGAATGTTTTCTTAGTCAATCTGTTAGTGGTGTCTGGCCCTTTAGAATTCGATATGCTACTTGGGAATTATTATGTATATGTGATTAATGTTGCGGTGTGTACTCTCTTTTCTGTGATGGATTTTACTCACAACAGAAGCATTTTCACTATTGATCATATTTCATATGATAATCACCATCATAGTTCAACTTTAGATTAGGTTTATCCTTTGTATATTTCTAGTGTTCGAGTACACTCTTCCTTTCCACGAGTGAATTATGTGGCATCTTATCCTCGGTGTTCAATTTCTTCTGAGATGGGATCTTTATATTCATGTTTTCCTTCTCGAGACAAAGTCTCAAAATTTGATCATGTGGCTTATCCAATGGGGGCATGAGAGCCTTTGCTTCCCCCTATTGGCCCAAGTAATCTAGAGTTTCCTCTTGAGTATGATCTTTCCATTTGTGATACCTCGAGCCCTAATATTTGTGAGTATCCAAGTCTTAGTTTTTTAGATGTTGAATTTCCTTCGAATGAGGCTATCCTTGAAGATGTGATTATGGATCTTTTACCTCTTCCTAAAAAATAAAATTTACAAGTTTATTACCAAATAAACCCTTGGCCTGATCCTAGAAATGGGCTCTAGATTCAAAGGTACTTTGTATATGCCGCAAGGTTGTGCGGTGATTTGTACATATTGTACTTTTAGGGTTTGTTGTTTCCAAGTTTTGTATTCCATAGCACATGTTATCACCAAACATTTCTATATTGGCCTTATTGACTTATGTGTGAGTGTCTTTTGTCTTATATACATGGATTTGGAGATGTTTTCTTTGGTCCCCTTTCATTTTGTTGATCCATTATGATAGTTAATGATCTCAAAACTTGTGTATAGGTTAGATTTTACCCTTCATGCATTTTTTCATTATCTATTTCTTGGTTCATTTTTCCTTATGATTGACCCCAATGAGTTGTGACACAAAACCTTATTTGTTGTTTATAAGTATTGTAATTCATGTGGTAGAGCCTGTTGTTCATGTCTTCCCTAGATATAACCTTGTTTGTAGTTTGGAGCCCATGTTGAAGTGCTTTCATAGAATTGAGATCCCTATTTATTCCCACCATGAATTTGCAATGAATCCTCATATCTTCTTCTCATCCTTATTTTGGATAATACCCTATGGGGCTCCCTTATTTATGTGTTGAGTTGTAATACTGCATTGCCTTCTATTGCTTGTGCTTTTGATCCTAATGGTTTCTTCAAGTTGTTGTTGATTAGACACTTATGCATTCTCATCAGTTGCTATCCTTGCAAATTTTTTCCGTTGCAATTTGACACATGTACCATCATAAGAAACATTCCCCCTAGTGTCCATATCCTACACATGCTTCCTTGAATTGATCATAGGTATAGTTCATGCACCTAGGACTAGTATCCTTTCCTATGAAACTTGTTTCTTCTATTTATTTTAGCATTCTTTTACTCCTTTTTAGGATTTTATAATATGAAAAAGACAAAAAAATTCAAATAACAAAACAAATAGCATGGGAATGAGTCTTCTATACCATTATTGGTGGAATTCAAGTCACCTCTAAACAAAGCACACATTTTTTAGTCAATTCTCAACATTTTGGGTTAGTATGACTTTAGGAAACTAAACTAGTTACACATATTTCTTACTCTTATGATTGGTTATTATTCGAGTTAGTATGGAGAATTTTTGTTTCCTCTTGCATCAAAAACTTGTGTCAATGTTCATTTTCATTTAATGCTTACTAAGTCACATATGTCTTGTGTTCTTGTTTAGAGGAAGCTTAACCTATGTCGTCCATTCCACATAATTCTATGCTTTGCAGTTCAGCCTTCCCATGTGTCAAGTACATATCATAATCATAAGTATACTTTTTCAATATTCATTATAGTAGGAGGATCCTCATTGACTTCCTACTAGTGAGTTGAGTTCTTATCGACTACGAAAAAATTACTCTGAGAGTTTAACCTAGAGTCACACGCTAGCCTTATTTACATGACTGCAACCTCCGGAATTGAGTTTTTATGAATTTTTTTTGTCTTGTTTGTTATCCCTAGATTGGATTTTTTAAATCTTTACCCTTGGCTAACTTCTCCTTGAATACTTAAAATGTATTTCTTCCCTCAGTTTCTCTTTTGAACTCACACATTAGGGGGCATATTTTATAGCTTCAATTTCCATGTATGAAGCATCAATGCTCTTTCTCTTTGTATCCTTCTTATCAAAAATTCTTCCCCATACCTCCTTGATTCCCTTGTTAAATGATTTTTTTGGAGGATGTATGTTCCCTCACATTTATGAAACCCACATATACGCAGGATACTTAAGGTATGGTCACATACATGCTAATAAATGTTTAAAAATTTATAATTATGCCTAATAAAATGATGAGTTACATGTTTGGTTAATTTCCTAACTTCTTTTAACATTACTCAGTTGTCTCTAACCAACTAGAGACTACATAAAAATATCGTTTTCATCATGGAGAAAGGTAATGATACTTTTCACATTTTGAGCAAACACCTATCTAGCTATCCCAACCAAGTCTTTAAACCCACACATATCCTTGTTGTTTATAGTTTCTTGACCTAAAAAAACCTTGTTTCAAACCTCTATATCATCATCAACCTATCTGACCAACAATCTCTCATATATTCCCTTTGGGTCCGTGGTGAATTTAGCATCGAAACAAATCCTTATATAAGGAGTCAGGATGGAGGAATTTAGGATCCCTTTTGACAGGGCAGTATCACATCAAACAGGTAAAATATGTAACTACATAGTTGTTGTTCATTAATAATACATAAAATCATTCCTTTGAGGTGTATTGTATTGTTATTGTCTATATTTAGAATTTTTTTTTATATGCTTCAATGAATACTAATTGCTTTGATATTTTCCGTCATTTTTTCAGAGAACTAATGGGTAGATATTAGTATAACTACCTCTCTGTATAGGTATTCTTGTTCAAGGTTCTTATAGGTGGCAGAGAGACCCTTGGAGAAGAGTGAAAGGACTCTGAAAATCAAGAATGAAATCAACCGTTGGAATCATGGTGAGTCAATATTTCTCTTTCATCCAATAGTTAGCTACTTCTTTGAAATTTAGTTATTATATTTTTTCTTAGTATTTTTTATGGAATTTGATTATTGTGTGGTGTTGGCACACAGTGGGAAGACTCAAGGTTCAACATGAATTCACCAACAAAACCCTCAGATACTGGGCCTTTCTTCATCACCCACCAATAGGTGAAGTCTCACTCGAAGTATTTATAAGAATTGTAGGAAGATGGTTTTTGTAGTGATGAAGGGATGGGTGGAAGTCATTATAACAATCCTACTTAGAATCTTTTTATTATACCTTATATCATGTGCATAGAAACATAATAACATGCAACATATTTATAGTAACAAACATATATTATATGGGTGCAATAAATAGAATAATCACATCAGAACACATAAACACCATGATTTAATGTGGTTCACCCAAGATAGGATATGTCCACAAAGATTGGCTTCTCATTATATTCTTCAGAAACATTCATTACAAAATATGTGCATTGCGCTCATACATTATTCTCTTGTCATTCTCCCTCTATCGAACTTCACTACTTCCCTTCTATTTATCTTTCTTACTTAGCTCTTGTTATCTCTTTGTAAATTCCCAGAGGTTGTTGGGAGATAGAACAAATTTATCAAAGGTAACTTTATCCAACCACTTCGAAACTGGGATCTAGCCCTTCCAGTTTCAGAGAGGTATCTCTCTGTAACTTTTAACTTTGTATCGGGTTTCGGATATTAGGCTAGTTAAATAAACAAGATTGCATTGTTTGTTTTATAAAATGGCTGAAATATTGCTTATGCATCCATTGAGCTATGGGGTCTGTTTCATAAAGTTTGAGAGGAAAAACCATATTTTATAAGGTCTTTTCACAGGGAAAGATAATGTAACTGTTGGATCCTTTAGAGTTTAAATGATGGATAGTAGAAAAGATAAGATAATTAGTCAAAATAAAGAAGCATTTCAGAATTTCTTTATCATAACATCAGAAGACAAACACTTAGATCTTTAAAAGCTAGAAACAGAGTATACAAAGATAAATTCTGCAACTTTAACTTCTTTTAAATGATCAGATATAGAAAACATAAATGATTACGAAGACAAAAAAACCATTCAATGAAGAGGAGTAAACATCGCCAACAATTAACATGTAGGAATCCTATGAAACATCCTTTTTATTATGGGTAGATCTCTTGAGAAAGATTACAATACTTATAGCTTGCTTGGACGTAAATATTAACCCTCAATACTTCAAAGTTTGAAGTAGATATATAAAATATTACAATCGATCATGTCATTAATGATCAAGACGTGTCAAAATCCAAACCTAACTAAGTAGATAACATAATACAAAATTGTAGGAACTGCTAATGATCTGTTGGATTCTTTGTACTGATTTAGGGGAATGTTGTTGGTGAATCATCAACTTGACTTTGATTTTTCTGCATGTTGACTTGGATTGTACACCTCATCACTCACACGATCAGAGTGCACATATCCTCCCATCTCTTTTGACAAGGAATGGTGAATTTTAGCAACCTTCTGTACACTTCGTCCATCTCTGTATATTTGGCGAAAGTTGGCTTGGTGATGAAAATATACTTGATTTTATGTGGGATACTGAGATCCAACTACAGAGTCTCTAAAACTTCCTTGCCGGTTATGCTACCATGTATTCATGAAAAATTTGAGCTATCCTTTTCCACCATGGCAATCATTTTCTTGTAGTCGAACAAAGTCATCAGCTTGTCATTTAAAACCAATAAGCTGGAAAGACATTTCTTTTGCAAAGCATCAATCTTGCTAAAGAATCTATGAAATCCGATATACATGTTTTGGGTTCTCTCCTCCAACTGTAACATCAGTTCTCTCTTGGTTAGGACTTTCTTGACCTCAAGGATAGTCTCAGTCCTATCCTCAATTTCCAGACTTTCTAGCTCATCCTTAGTCTTCAAATTTAGAAACTTGATGATTTCATTTGCCTCTGTGGGAATCTCCTCCAACTCTCCCTTTCTCATGTCAATGGCCTGCCTACTCCTTAACACCAATTCGTTTTTCTCAAACATGATCTACATGAGTGGCCATATTTCTTCCATGGAGTTTTAGATATCCATCCAAATGTTCTCTTTGGCTTCTGCTAGTGTTTTGCCCACAACTATTTTCTTTTGCAGCTGATGTATTTCCTGCTTAATTTTTTCCGATGTGTACCTCTCAGTATTGTAACTTTCTTGGAAGGAAGATTTAAGTTTCTAGATGTTAGCACTCTGTAATTTTCCCAAGGCTATGTAGGAAGTCATAGAGGTAATATCAAAACTGATTCGAGTCAAGGATCAATGTCCCCAAACATTTTGCAGCCCATCCTCAATATTCTAAACCACCCAATGATAATTTCATGTATTCAATTCATAATACAGTCGAAGATGAAGTTCAAAATCAGAAGATAGAGGAGGATTCTCCTGATATGATATGCATGGTCAATGGCATTTCATCCATGAATGATTCACCCAAGCTTGATTGGTACAATGATGATTATACCACATTGGATTTTTCAAAGAAATCATCCACATATGATTGGGAGGAAGAAGATATTTTTCAATCCTAGCAGGGCAATCAATTTGTACATGGAAATTATGACATCAATGACCAAAGTGCAGAAAATCTCGGGGTAAGTGGACAGACTTTACCCTTATGCTTCTCTTATTTTAAATTTTTGAAGGAAATTTCTGAACAAGTGTTAAATACCAAGGAAGGAAAATATTCAGATGAGATAGTGAAGGATGTTAGTGTTGAGAAAGAGGCTATTTCAGATCCAGGATTACAATCTCCAAGATTTTTTGATTTTCAAAGTTCAGGGGAAAATTTAGATACTGAAGTAGAAGTTGAAACAATGGAATGTAACTATGTACCATCAGATTATAATTCATTTCAAATTTTGAGGGAGGAAAGTGGAGAAAATTTGCACAAAAATGCAAACTGCCTGCCCTTATGTTTTGCCTCGCTCCTAAGAAAAAATTACAAGAATATTGCACATAGAAAGGAAGAGGAATATTCTAATGCATCAATTAAGGAAATCAGGGGAGATACAGAAGATGATCCAGAGGTGCAACCCTTGAGCCTTTTTGGAGGTCAAACCTCAGATGAAATCATGAAGCCCGAAATAGGTGATGAGCTGATCCATCTTGATTCATTGCCTCTGTGATTTACTTCATTTCAAATTTTGAGAGGGAATCTTGGTCATATTCTAATCGAAAGTCAAAAGTCACAGTGTAAGCCATGAAGTACCAGTAGAGCCAATGTCATTATTATCTAAAGCATCTTATGACCCTATAGCTGATATTTTGGATAATGTGTGTTTTCAAAGTTAGTTTTCATTTACCCCCAATGATTTCAAAAATTGTTATGATATGGATATGATCAGACAACCAGCTACAAGGGGTGTGTTCAGTAGAAACATCATTTCAAAACCCATCAAAAAAGTTGTAGCCATGTCAGGAACTGCATGAGGATGAAAATAACATAACTACAACATCAAATCATGAAGTTGAGTTGGTTAAATTTGAATATCCAGTAATAGGTTAGTTCTACCTTGACCCTATAGCCACCTATATGGAGAAATTTTTCACTACAGAGCCTGACATTACTTTTGTTCTTCAGGATTGTTGATGTCTTTGTTGTAAAGATAAATCATGTTTTCAACAGTGGCCATTACACTTTGCAGTTTTGAATCTATGGGTAAAAGGTCAATCTACCTTTTCAATTGTGCTAACAAGTAGTCAAGAAGTCCACTGGTCTCAGCAACTACTTGATTGGCTTCATTGGCATTTTTGTATTATTTGATTTATCATGCTTTTCAACAGTATAGGGTAGGTA
>JASDQU010188852.1:9665-20362 GCA_032191745.1 Picea mariana | reverse complement strand
ATGGTTTAAGTATAAGTTGGAAAAGGTTTTTAAAATTGTACTTGATACTGATTCACCCCCCTCTCAGTATCAACATCCTACCCCTCCCACCAGCAAGACTTCTGAGGTAAATTCTGTTCAATCTACCCCCATCGGAAAAAAAAATCCAGAAATGGAAAGGGTAAGAACAAGGAGGACAAAAATAATTCACAAACTAAGAAAAACAAAACACCACCTATTGACGATAGAGATAAGCGCAAACCCCGATACCCTTGTCTTATCTGTGGTGATGATCACTACACTAAGGATTGTCCATGATGAGCTGAGGTTACTAGGTTCCTTCAAGGGACCATGAAACCCCCCACTCCGCCCGTATTGTCACAACCCTTCCCTTCTCAACAACAAGCCCAATTGGTCATTCATGACCAACCTTCCCCCTCCAATACATCCTATGTCTTAATGTGTATAAAAGATTCAAATAAGAATGACATCACACTTACCACTCGAGCCAAAGATTATTCTTCCTCCAAAGAGAAGGTTGATGCGATACCTCCTTCATTGGTCCAACCATCTCCCATGAATCCACCTACCAATGGTTCTCTTCATCTCAAATGACCGAGCCTAGATACAGTTCTTCTCCCTCCTCCAAAGGGTGTTGTTTGAAAATCAACTTTCAATCCCCATGTACATGCTGCCCAGAACTATAGTATTGTCGAAGATCTAGCCCAAGCACCATCCACGATGTCATCCCTCGAAGTCCTTCAGAGTTGTCCTATACAACGGAAGGCACTGTTGAAAGCTATTGGTGGAATCGACCCTATGGATACAAATTTAATAATTTTTGACTTGGAATATCACATTCCAAGGTTACCCCCTCAACTCGCATTCCAAATACAAGTTATTGTCTCCAACAAAAACATTTGTAGAATAGTTATTAATGAGGGTGCCTCAATATGTGTCATGTCTATTACCTGTTGGAAATCCATCGGCTCTCCTCCTTTGACTGAATCCCATAACACGCTCAAAGCCTTCAATGGCTCTAGTTTTAAGCCTTACAATGTCCTCCCTTCATTGCCTATTACATTAGAAGGAAAAATGTTCCAAGTTGAAGTGGAGGTCTTTGACACTCCTCTCGATTACAACCTTCTACCTGGCCGTAGCTGGATTGATTCCATGCATGTAGTTGTGTCGACTCTTTTCCATGTCATGCATTTCCCACATCAAGGAAAGGTAGTTACCATCGACAAATTAGCTTTCTTTCACTCCAATGCATGTACCAACAACATACCATTCATTGCAAAAAAAACCCTCAGATACGAGAACGTCGGTGTGGCTCTTCTTAAAGATTCCTCGTTAATGGGTACTTTCCCCATCCCACCACCTGATGTTCTACATCTGTTTGTCGCCTCAATCAACATGATCTCCACCTCTATTCATGGTACCCATGCATCTCACAACCCATGGATGGTACCCAACCCCGACGATCATCTTTGTTATGGCGATGAAATGCCTTTGAGTTAGGTCGAATCCACTTATTAGGCCATTCAATCAGCAACCCCTCCTACCCCCTCTCTTGGTGATTTATCTCCAGATCCATTCCGTGTCATTTTTCCCATGGACGAGATGATTATGTCTGTTATGGAAGACACCCCCTGGGATGATGGACATCATCATTCCATCCTCTTCTTGGAACAACACACCATCGAAGGTTACCAAAAAATCTTGACCCTGTTGATCGTTGTCATCATTTCTACCATTCCCGAGTCTACACATGATCTGTTTTACGAAGGGAACTTAAGTAATATCTCACCCACCATCCCCCTTGACATATCCATAAAACCTGGAATTATTAAAAATGTGCATATCAGAGCTTCGTGTTCCCATGACGAAGTTGTCACCTACAAGTCTCTTTTCCAAGAATTTCGTGACATCTTCACTTGGAGCTACGAAGAAATGTCGGGTATTGACCCTGACATTGTGATACATGAGATTCAGACATACCCGGATGTTAAACCTATCTGGAAATGACTTTGTCCACTCCACTCATGTAAAGCAGCCGCTATCAATATTGAAGTCAAGAAACTTCTCAAAGCTGACTTTATTTACCCAATGGCTCTCACTAACTGGGTTTCCAATCTTGTCCTGATCAGCAAGAAACAAGGCACAATATGTGTGTGCATTGATTATAGGGAAATTAACAAAGATTGTCCTAAAGACAACTTTCCTACCCCCTTCGTTGACCAGAATGTCAACAATTGTGCTGGAAGTGAAATCTTCTCTCTGATGGATGGTTTCTCCGGATATAATCAAATCAATATCATTCTCGCGGGCCAACATAAAATCACTTTTATTTGTCCTTGGGGAATTTTTTCCTATCGAAAACTTCCTTTCAGTTTAAAGAATGCCGGCGCAACTTTTCAGTGCACTATGTATTACACCTTCCATGATATCAAGCACATTGTGAATCCATATCTAGATGACTTACCCAATCATTCCATGCACCATGCAGATCATCCAATACACCTCTACACCATTTTCCTTCGATGTCGTTTTTACCATATACGCTTGAATCCCCACAAATTTGTTTTCTGCATAGAATCCAGCTGACTTCTAGGCTTTATTGTTTCACGTCAAGGGATCAGGGTAGATCTTTTGAAGGTCGAGGTGATTCTCAATCTTCCTCCTCCTTCCTCACTTCGCTAGTTACAAATTTTGCAAGGGAAGGCAAACTTTCTTCGTAGTTTCATCCTGAACTATGTCGAGCTAACTCTTGGATTTACGTGACTGCTCGAGAAAGGGTCTGATTTCGTATGGGATACCACTACCAAAAAATATTTCGAAGCTTTGAAACTGTCTCTGACACGTACCCCATTATTCTTCCCACCTGATTATAGTTAGGATTATTTCCTTTACCTTGCGGCTTCGGACTATACCATCGCTATGGTTATTGTCCAGGAGGATAATTATCATGATGAAAATGTCATTTATTACTTGAGTCAGAGTCTTAAGACTACCAAAACCAAGTATTTACATGTTGAAAAACTAGCCTTGGTAGCCATCCAAGTAGTTCAACGTTTCCGGCACTATATCCTTTCTCGCAAGACTACGATAATTTCTAACTGCAACCCTATGTAGCACATTCTTACACGCCAACTTCTAGGGGGAAAATACTCCAAATGGATCATGATACTCCAGGATTTTGACTTAGAATTTGAATGCGCTAATTCCAAGAAATCTTTAGTGTTTTTCAAGTTGATATGTGACCTTCCCTACTTTAAGACAGAAAATGTAGCAGCTGATTCATTACCCGATGAATCCCTTTTCCTGATTAGTTCCAATGAACTTTGGTATGGAGATATCATCATATATATCCAGACACAGACTTTCCATCCTACTTTATCCAGCACTCATCATCGTTGAATACGCTACCAAGCCCGTCAGTATATTATCCTCTGTGATACTCTTTATAGTTGTGGGATTGACTCCATTTTTCGATGCTGCCTTAAATTTGACGAAGCTGAGAAATCCCTAAATGACTTCCATTCTAGAGCCTGTGGTGGTCACATGTCTGGGTATGCTACTGCCCAAAATATCTTATGACCAGGGTATTTTTGGCCTTCTTTATTCAACGATTGTATAATTCTCATCCAAAAATGCCACGCTTGCCAAACCTACAACAATAAAATATGATCACACCCTGTTCCTCTACACCCTGTGGTCTCCGTTGGTCCTTTTGCAAAATGGGGTATCGATTTCATGACATGTCACCCTCACTCAGTCAGGGGGCATGGATACACTATTGTAGCCATAGATTATTTTACGAAATGGGCCGAGGCGATGCCAACATTTGACAATACCGAAAAGACTACAACATTATTCATATTCAATCACATCATAGCTCATTTTGGTGTTCCTCAGGATATCGTTACTTATCATGGTAGCCACTTTAGAAACTTCATGATGTTTGAACTCACTAAAAAGTTGGATCTTCGCTATGAAAACTCAATACCCTATTACCCACAAGCCAATGGCCAAGTTGAAGTAATTAACAAGGTCCTCATTACCATGCTTCGATGAATGATAGAGATTCACAAAACAAGTTGGTACACGATGTTGTTTTCAGCATTGTGGGCTTACCAGACATCCATTAAGTCTGCTACCGGGTTTACACCATTCCAATTAGTCTATGGTATAGAATCCATTCTACCGATTGAATGTGAGATACCCTCCCTAAAACTAGTCGTCGAACTTCTCCCAAACACTTCTACCGAAGAAGAATGTTTGTTGTATCTCATGCGATTAGATGAAACTCATCGCAATGCCACCCTAGTCATAGAAGCCCAGAAGAAATGCATCAAATCCCAATATGAAAAACATGTCAAGCCTCGCATTTTCTCCAAAGGTGATCTAGTTCTCCTTTACAAACAAGATTGGGATATGCTAGGAGAAGGAAAATTTGAAGCTATGTGGCGAGGTCCTTATATCATTAAATGATTTTTGGATAGAGGATCTTACGAGTTAGTGAAATACGATGGTATCCCTTTGAATGAACCCAGAAATGGGTTGTACTTAAAGAAGTACTATGCCTAAGATCACCTATGCATGAGTGCTTGTATGATTTTTCATTGTTTGGTCTCTACCCTTGATCGCTTATGTTAAGTTGTGCTTGGTTTCCAGATGTCGGAGTCTTCACTACCCCATATTGGCTTTGCCGATGGCACTAGCCATAGTACTCAAAACCTTACTTCTGCTGCATGGGCAATTTACGCCCCTACAGACGAACTTATCAGTCTACGAGGTGTGTGCCTCGGTCGTGCGACCAATAATATTGCAGAATATAGTGCCATCATCGAACTATTGATTGATGCTATTTCACTTGGTATCTGCCACCTGGTTGTACGACTCAATTTGTAGCTAGTAGTACTACAACTAAGTAATGTCTATGTTATTCGAAGTCCTACTTTATTACGGGTATATTTACGAATTCTCCCCTTGGAACGTTATTGTTATTATATTGAGTATTAACACATTCCTAGATGTCTAAATACATTGACTGATGCATTAGCTAACTATGTGTTAGATAGAAATTTGGGGCATTTATAAACCAATCACATATCACATGCATAACACAACACACAATAAGCTGGTATATATATGTATATAATGATCAAAGGTTTTTACAAAACGTTTCTGTCCAAGGACCAAAATCTCAAAATACGAAGCCCATAGCTTCTACAAAATAGCATCATGGATGACGCTCACGATAACACACAACTACTTGGGCTACCCTATGAAGAAGTTGACTGATAGACTCTACATGCCCACAGTATGGAGTTGATAACGTCTAGGGATCTCTCCAATAGCAATATTCGGGATGTCTGCAGTCAACCCCTCCAAGTTCTGCTCCACTGCCTCATAGTCTTTGGTGTCCCATATCGCCACTGTAGCCACCTCTCCTCACCGTTGAATAGGAGATGTCCTTGGAGGTCAATATGGCCCCACATCTGTGTCATCAAAAAGAGATTTTTTGATTAGTTCTTGGACAAACATAAAAACATTTTATATGATAAAACTTGCAAAAACATTTACAAAGAAAAAAATGTGTAGTTCTTACCTAGGTCACCCCAGTGAGCATCCTTAGGCAGGGCCAGATCCAGATCTCCTCGGAAATCCAAACCAACGTATGCATAGTCATCAATCATCAACATTTGGGGCCTTAAACAGTCAAAAAATGAATCATTGTACTTGATTATAGGCCCAGCTATGTGACGAGCCATGAGGTTGCATCACCTCAGCATCCTCAGATCCTCTAGGGCCGGTAAACCCCAGTCAACCTGTATTCGCAGCAGTGGAACCCTCTTGAGGAAAAATGACACCAAAAGTGATCCATACCCAAACTACTTCAAGTCACGCTTTCGGCACTTTGTCAATTGTCTATTCATACTATGGAGAACTGCATCAGACCAGTTGAAGACCCGAGGCTCTGTACACTCTATGGCATATTGGAAGTAGCTCTGCAGAGCCATGTTTGGAGCCACACTCCCAGCCATATGTGCAATAGTGAACAATATGGTCCATAGGGTCAAGTCCTGGACCCCCCAAATAGCAACCTTACCCTTTCTCCTTTCTACCTCAGGAACACAATACTAGCAACAATACTCACTCATGGGGAGTCCGCCGCCTCTGCCTACGGTCAAAGTAGCATGGTATCCATGTCATGATAACCCGATTAGAAAATAGATATCCTCGATATCTAAGTTCATCTTGTGGACTCCCATGTGAAACAACTATTGGTCGACATTCCACATATGAATCAGGTATTCCAACAATCTGAGTTGGGCCCTCATGCCTAAAATCTTGAATAATTTCAAGAACCCACAGTACCGGAGGGTAGCGATGGTACCTGGGTCATTCCTGACAATGGAATCCTCCTCCTCATGTTCTCTTTCTTTCCACTCCAGCATTGTGATGGTCAGACACCTGCATAAGAGCCATGAGAGAAGGGTCAAAAACGTATTTCAAACATTGGCATAATTTTTATTGAGCAAAAGTCAACTTTAAAATTCATTTTTCGGACCCCGCAGATGCCCCTTTAGCACAGTGTGAGATTCTCATAGGTTCCCTTAAGGCTGCCTACAAGAATCCTAGATTCTCATAAGTTCCACATGGCCATCCTGCGAGAATGCTTGGGTGCAATTTATGGCCCTAAAATGGGCCTAAAACCCTGAAAATTGCCAATAAAAACTAAAAATAAACCATGGAAAAGGTGAAAGATCAAGAGCTTACCACGTTGGTGGATACAATTCGCCAAATGGTCACTTGTGCCTCCCGTGATCGAGTAAAGAAATTTGGGGGAAAATGAGGTATATTGGACAAGTTTTTGGCAAAATCACTATGAATTGGTAAAAATCCCTTTTTACCCCTATTTATTCACTTTTTACTATTTTTTTATTGATTTTTTATATATTTTGTCTATAAAACCTAGTACCCTAATAGCCTTGTGAGCATGTTTTTTCATAGATATCGCCACTTCGAAGTCTGAATGATGGGGTGAGGGTGTTCTTTTTATTTTCGTCGCATATATGACTACTTTTTAGGGTTTTTTAGAAAAACCTCGAGCTAAGTCTTCGTTCGTTCTCACGCTCTAAAATACATGAGAATGTAACCAAGTATACTTTTCTCATCTTTTCATACTTGTCATGGTAACACGAAAATGATGAACACAAAGGAGTATCCTTTAAGCTCTTTTCACGCTCCATAAAAATGAAAGGATGGTCGAGCGACCTTGTTCTGTTCACACTCATAAAAGTATTTGAACAAAATGTTCAATGGGCGATAGTTTATCACTTTTTTGGTCTTGTTGAACTATTTTATAAAAAAGGAACTGAGAGAGTTCTCTTTAAATGTTTTTCAGACTCTCAAAACATGAAAAAACCTTGAGTTTTCTATCCTTGGACTCATTAAACAAACATTGAAAGACCCACAATGGGACCGAACCACTCCTTCCTAGGGTTCGTTAAATATACTCTGAGGGACTCATACGAAGGATAAGGTTACATCAACAAGCATATGTTATCCTCCTCAAGCTTGCGTAAAAATAAAGAGGTACTCGCCAGAAATGGTGGGGGAAATTTTGGGAAAGGGATGTGTTTTCATATTCATATCAATGGTAGTAAGCGTCACTCTTGAACATGACACCCCTTATTCATCATTTGAATCCAGGTTGGGAAATCCATTTGCCTCTCATTCGAATTGCTACAAGGTTGTATCTTGGGTTGTCTTTGAGTCAGCGCTGCCAAGTCCTTAGTCGTGTCGTTCATATGTTCAAGAGAAGTTCACACGAGCCCTCTATTGAGTCAGCCATCTGCAGTTGTCCATTCTTACTATGTCGGCCTTCCCTATGTCTGTTTCAACCTATATTCATACTTTGTTTCACCCTCAAAATCTATTACTTATTTTGTGTCATTTATGGGGGATACATCAAGGCCCTCCTGTGATGAGTCGTGTTCCACTGACTCCAACTCATTATCCAGAAACAAGACTTAGAAATTATTTACTACCTTGGAACCTGCATGCCTTAATGGCAGGTCTCTTCGCTTTTGACAGGGGTTCTCATCATTGATCCCTGATTGAGAGATTTCACCAAATGCTCAACTTTAGCTCATGTATTCACATTCTCTTGGATTGTAATTTGGTACCTTGGGAGTCATTGACATCAATGATGATTTCCCTTGCACTTGTTAATGGTTTCATCAATGATCGGTAATCAAGTGGTTTCTACCATGTTTGACTTCAGCACATGTAATCACATGGCTAGATTCGTACTTTCAGGTGATGGGATTGAAGACCCTGGGTCTCATCTTTTTTATCCAGGTTGCGATGGATTATGTATGCTTTGCATCAGAACATAGATCCACTTTGTATGTCATGTGGCTATGTCGTCTTAATTTAAGTCTTCTCGTATAGATCCACAGTATATTTCTGGTGGCTATGCAACATTTTGACAGCATGGATCCATGGTGTATGATTGTGGCCATGACCTACATTTATAATTTCATTCATTTGTGATCTAAGTACGGGAGTGCCTACCTCATAACTGGTATTATATTCTACAGATGCTTGGTTGTTTGCAGGTTTTCGATTAGGTGCGCTCATGGTTTCTGACACACACACACAGTTTACAAAGTATTTCGGCTGTCACAGATTCTGGCCTCATACTTTGGGGGGCATTCTATTACACATGATTTTGGTCACTCTGGTGATGTCTTAATAGTGATGTATTTAGGCTCCCAACAAGGACTTTTTTCCTGAGAAAAGTGGCTCCTGTCTTCTTCCAAAAACATATTTTTAAGATGAGTTCGTAGGCTGCCTATGGTATAGGGTGTGAAAATACCTCATTCTCACAGGCCACCCACACTTAGGGTGTGAACTATTCGCAAGCTGCTCCATAGATAGGGTGTGAACCTGTTTTTAAGCTTGGAAAGGAGAAAAGGTCCCGAAGGTTTTAGAAGGGAATCTTCTAGAAAATGAGTTGGCATTCGCATGGTTGTCATTCTACTGACTTCTCAGATTTGGTGGGATCATCCTCATCCATTTAACCATATCTCCTTCTCCTATATATTGAAATGTTTCTCATGGAAAAGGTTAAGCAAGATTGAGTGAAGAATTGGTGAAAGAATTGTGTGAAGAACCCTACTTGGACATAAGCTTGAAGACTCTATTCTTTCTTTCCTTATTCATTTTTTATGCATTGTACTTCGAGGGGGGGGCAGGGGGGGTTCCCATGAGGTTTTCCCTCTTTCCTTGTTTTTTCATTGTTCATTCATTAAATGCATTGTAAACTGATTACCTAACATGGTCTTGTTGTCGAGACCCATTCTTCATTTACACCCTAGTATTGTTTAAGGGGGTGTTGGAGATATTACACACTCACCTAGTAATTCTTATTCCTAAGTTTTCTAGTCTAATGTTGAGGGAACTATCCATAGATTAGAATATTCCCTCATGATAATATTCCCTACAAAATAGGGAACCTCCTAAAAAATAGGGTGTCATCCCTCTTCATTCTTGACTCAATTACACTACAATTAGAATAGTGGAGTAGAGTCATGCATGTTCACCTTCGTATTCTCATTAAAAGGGTGTGTTGGCACAGGGGCAGACCCAAGGTTCAACACTTCAACAATGCACCAACAAAACCCTAACTACCATCCCTTTCGGCAACACCTGTGAAGTAGATGAAGTCCCACCTGAGGTAGAGACAGGGGTGGTTGTAGGACTCAAATATTGGCAACCTAACTAGGACACAGATCTGTGATTATGCCACGCTAAAAAAGAACTTGGCAGTTATCATTCATTAGTATTTAAACCTTATTCACATCGCATATTCAAGCCCTAATTACAAAACAATGCAGTAACAAAATCTAACACATCTAAGCATTTAGCATATGGAAAGAGATCAGATCTAGCATTCATTCACATCACTAAGCACTTAATCTATCATACCAAATGCATCTAAAAATTCATTACTGCACTAATCTTAAATTGAAAAATATAACAGACATAATGCACAAAGAAACCATAACACAGGATATACATGGTTCACCCTAGTGTGGGGATACATCCACCAACTCTTCTCTTCTTTATTATCGTTTGTCAATCTTCTACAAGCATAGAGCCCAAAAAATCCACTCTGCATAGGATAGTAGATCTACACGCACCTCGCCAGATCCTCCTTCCCTGAGTTAGAGCATAGTGCAAACCTTCTTACATAGTCTGGACACAATATTATTACAATCACTTGAAATTAGTTCTGCAAGTCTTAGCACATAGTATGCACAAAGCCTCTAGCTCCGCACTAAGACAATTCTACTAGGTCTCTTCATTTAACACATTGGCCCCTTCTTAAATTGCCTATATTTCTATTTATACATTACAAAATGGTCCTAAACATAGGTAAACCCATGGGCCGACATCCCATACCTGTTACATAAACCCTAATCCCAAAACTTCCCTAAAAAAGGGCTGAGATCCCACAATCTCTGCTTCATCTTGCACTCCACCTTTGACCAGCCTGTCAAAGTCCCAAAAGAGGTCAAACATAACAAAGGTTCTCCAAAACTTGGTTGAGGGCCAGTAGGCCCCCAACACTCACTTGTGACTCATCCCAAGTCACTCTACTCTGAGCAACTTTGCCTCAAACGCCTCGAGATTGGCTT
>JASDQU010188851.1:0-12746 GCA_032191745.1 Picea mariana | reverse complement strand
AGGGGGGAAAGAAACTCATTGTGTCAATTTCTAAAGAGAATAATGCAGAGCTGATCAAAAGAGCGATAGAGTAAGAATTCGACTAAGCATCCATCGAGTTCGCAGATTTACAGCCTGGATCTTGTTGCAATGTCACCAACATGATTTGGAGAGTTGGGCAGGGCTGACCGGAACACGAGAAGTATTTCTCGTGCGACAGATGCAAGGGAGAAAGAAGTACCCATAGTGATGTATGTGGATGAAATCCACACACCAGAGTACACATAAAACCCAGTTGCGATAAAGGAGGAACATAACCCACCGTAGGATGTCGGGCAGTTGGAGGAGGACACTGAGAGAACCGAGTCCGACACATCGAGGGGACTAGGGCCACAACAATATGAGAAGTTCATGGGTTCAGCGCCACAGAGCCACAAACCAGAATTAGGATAGGATACATTCCACGAGGATGTACCATAGGTGGGGGGCTCATCCCCATAATCTAAATGGAAGGGTCACGCTGAAAGTATCATGCACGGAGGGTCAAAGACACAAGTAGAAGGGACCCTAGTTCTATCGAAGATTTCGAGCGGGGTGCATGTAGATGATGACATGGTCAGTGGAGTGACTTCCATCAAGTAGTATGGCCATGACATGGTGGATGTCACCAAATTTCCAGCCCTGGTGCCCCAAACTTACTTAGAAAGAAAGGGAGAAGGTTCATCAGGCATGCCACTGTTAGAGTCGACATAGTGGATTATTGGGATTTATAACACGGACATCATGAATTTACTAGATGTCCCACATTTTGGGTGGGGAAAGCATATTAGTGCCTGTGTCAAGCAACTGCTTGCATGAGTGCACGACGAGATCTTGTGGATGGATAGGCTGATGCCTATCACTGTGGACCTAATCATAGAAATCATGGGGCTACCCACAGACGGGGTAAATACAAAAGAATACTTGGAAGATAAAACTAGAGCCAAGGCCATCTTGGATGAGATTAAGTCCAAGTATGGAATGGAGCGCGGTAAAAGGGGCATCAAAATTAGTGACATCAACGATCTTGTGACAAAGTTTTCCACCAGTCTCCTTGGATGCAAACTAATGTGCAAGTGTCACAAAGAGGAAGTATCAGTTAGTGTGGTCGTCGTTGCCACGCACTGTGAAAAGGGGAGCTCAATGAGCTGGGGCCCGTACCTCTTGAAATCATTCTTAAAGGATTGCAAGCACACACAGGACTGAGGCTCTGAGTTCCACTACTCATGGTTAGTCATCCTCATTGGCCTCATTGGCTGGAAGGAACCAGTTTATAGTAAGTACCTAGAGATACTAGGGAAATGTGGCACAGCATGCTATGTATCATTACACAGCAACGCAGACCCAAAGAGAAAGAAGACAAAAACATAAATATTTGCAAGGTATTTTGCAGAAATGTAGGACATCATTGCAGATACATGGTGCATTTCACCAGAGACTGTCTAGGAGTTTGGACAGGTTGTTAACTTCGGGGAAACGTGCCATAGCTTATGGCTGCAAGAAAAGAGATATAAAACCAAGGAATGGCTACAACTCAACTACTATGTGACACATGAAGAAATCCATAGGGAAATACAGGAGTGGCCCAAAGAATGGGTGGTACCGGAGATTCCAACTGCAGTACCAAGCTCACAAACTCAGACGCAGGGGAGACCAACCCTAGCACACCAAATAGGCACCAACGGGGTTGGAACTAAAAAGAGGAGTATGCAAGGACAAGAGGGGGGAAGCACCCCAGCCAAGAAGAAACTAAGAAAATAGAATAGACCACCAAGGGGCCCTACACAGGCTCCACTGCCGCACATAACAACCATCATCACATTCAACGGAAGAAGTGTGCATAGAAGAAACAAGCACAGGGACCCAGGAAATCCCTGAGGAGGAAGAACTAGGGACGGGGACCCAGAAGATTCCTGAGGCAGAAGAAACGGGGCCAACCACTGTCAAAGATACTCAGAGGCCCACTATTCCTAAGCCATCAAACACCCAAGAGAGGGGAGAAAACGAGTGGTGGTTGAAAGAAGGTGAAGGCCCACAAACCACAGAGCCATATATCACTAACCTCGAACGATGTGGAGTTAGTGGCGACAACAATCAAGGAAATAATGGCCAAGGTGTGGGAGAATGCAGAGAAGCACATGGCTTCAATTGCAGATCAAGTGCAAGAAGTAAAAACTATGATGGAGAAACTAAGGATCGAGACAACACATACACCAAAAGAAACACCCATGCAGGCTAAGGAAGGAGTGTCAGTGCCTGAAACAGTGCAATTTGTAGTGCAGGCGAGTGCCAATTTCATCATCACACCTGAGATGATGTTCCTTGATGAAGAAACAACACAAAAAACCCTTAAGGACATTGAAGTGTTGGATGTGGCATTGGCCAAGATTCCAACAAAGGAATTGTACAAA
This sequence comes from Picea mariana, assembly GCA_032191745.1. Lineage (NCBI taxonomy): Eukaryota > Viridiplantae > Streptophyta > Pinopsida > Pinales > Pinaceae > Picea > Picea mariana. The sequence goes on along the minus strand of JASDQU010188851.1, from coordinate 10,317 downwards.
CTTCAAGTAAGCATTGCGCAAGAGATTCAGTCTAGAGAAAGAGTGGACATGATGAATCTATGGGTAGCCCAGACAAAAAACATCACAATAAAGGAAGCCCTCAACCTTGAAGTGCAATAGAAATAGAGAGTGTAGAAAAGAGTGTAGGAGATGGAGAATCAGATCCACATATTGTTTCAAGCGATTCCCAAGAACACAAATGAGGAGGTAGTGTCTTCAAAAGAGAAGTTATGAAGGATAGAGAAGACTACCCAACATTATAAAGAGAAAATTAAATAGCTTGAGGAGCACGTCACACCCACTACTCCACCAGAATTCAGAGAGCAACGAGAACAGGAGGCAACAATAGTTGTTGAGGACATCAACCAAAGCATCCAGACAGTCATGGATCTATTAGAAAAGAGTGTGCAATTGTGGACTCACTTCCTAGATGATGGAAGCCTCCAGGAACTACAAGAAAAGGAAAACAAACTCCACACAACAATAGCGGAAGTGAAGCAATGACAGAAAACAGTGCCATTGTTGAAGAAGATTAGGACTTCCATCGAAATGAAGGCTCTTTAGTTGGAAGAGAAAGAGTTGCAAGCACAGAAGACAACAAGACAGACGTTGTTGGAACCCCTACAAGAAAATGTGGAGTAGGTGGTCATGGACAGCAACGTAGCTAAGAGGATCATTAAACAGATCGGGTATGAGGGAGGAGAGATCTTACTGTTAGTCCCTAAAGTTGCACTTGACTGTGAGAGGGCAAGCTAGGCCATCATCGAGTTATTGAAAAAGTGTTTTAAGGGTTTTTATGGTTTTGTTTTTTGAATAAGGAGGTTTAAAACTGGCTCAAGGTTTAAAATAAATAATAAATTCAAAATAAGAACAAAAGATATTCCATTGACTGGTTAAAGGGTAGTCACATAGATGTATTGGACAAATCAGGAAAAGAGAAAGTGAAGTTTTCAATTTGTCAACCTCACAATAAATTCTTATCTCAAAATATCATCAAGAAACAAGAACATCAACTTGAAATCAAAACTTGAAAATAATCACCACAACAAATTATTTAATGTATCAATTGATAGTCAAGAAAACGAATGCATTGCAATTTGAATAATGAACTCAAGCATGAAGATAGAAGAATAGAGTAGAAAAGAGAATCTAACCATCCATATGCCTTTGCTATTAAGTGTCAAATAGAACAGGAATGTCTTTACAAGGAATTTCAAAACAGGTCCCCTGGATCTCCAATTTTTTGACCTCAACAGAGTCTATCCTCTGTTTACTTAAACTATCCAAACTATCTCAGATCCTAATTTCCAGTATGCTATTAATGATAGGATCTGATTTCATTTATATACTAGGGAGGTTAGCTCAAAAAGAGCATTTACATTACAACAATAGATATTCTCTCAACAACTTAGTCTTGAATGATCCTTTCAACAATACATTCTATCCTACAGAATAGGAATAGGTTTGATCTAGTCATGCCTTTCAAGGTATTTTCCTTTCATAAGCCAAAATAAGTAAATATTTATTTGTTCCCTAGTAAACATCAAAATTGAGAATGTGCCAAAACATCCATAAAGATTTTAGGGTATGATAACAGCAGTAGCCTTGGCAGTCTTATGTTTGAGTTTTGTGGTAAGTACGATGTTATGCCAACAGAGTTTGAAATTTATTTCTCTGAGTTATTTGAGAAATGCTCTTTGCTATTTTTTCTTCCTCTTGAAACCTTGAATCCTTTCTTGCTACTTGGCACTACATTATTCTGCCTGAGCCTTCTCTTTCTTCAGTTGTTTCACCATCTTCTTAAGTTCTCTGATATTTTCTTTGTCAGTTATGGCCTTAACCTTGAACTCGGGGAACTCATCTGCAGGTTCAGGCTCATTCAGATCTATGGAAACCTCAGGCTCTCTCAGTTTAATATGGTACCTAGAAACCAATCCTGAGTTGTGCTCTTTATCTGAACTAGCTAAATCCATGGCTTCAGGCATGTATGATATGTGGTCTGAATCTACAAGGTTTCTTTCTTTATTTTTAGGAACCCTACTTATACCTTTAGCAGATGCTTTATCTCTTGACAATTTGGTAGTATCTCTTGTTACAAGTCTTGTAGGGAATGGAACAGTCTGCTTACCCCTTTTTGCTGGTTCTTTATGTAATGGGGGTTTTCGTGCCTTTTGTTTGATATCTACTTTAGCATCCTCAGAATGATCCTCTATAACTATGACATCTTATTTTTTGATTGAGGGATCGAACATAGATTTGGACCTTAGCCTGTATTTTTTGGTAACTCTAATAGAATTTCTCCTAGGGTTTTGACATACAGGCACATATTTCTTCTTCTGCCTTTTGACTGCAACATATTTCTGACTGGTTTCCAACGCTTTATGCTTAACTTTAGTTTTAACATCATAATCTGCTTCCATTTTTACATCTTCCTCAAGAAACTCTTCGATTTCTATATCCAATTTGGGTCTCTTACCTCTACTGGCTCTTGTCACCCTATGCCAGATATTTCCTCTTTAACATGAGTTTCATCAATTGGAATACTATGTTTCTGTGTAACAAGCCTTTTCCCTTTTCCCCTTTTCTGGTTGCTGGGTTGTGGATCAGGATTTAGGGATTGGATCAACCAGCTCCAGGGTTTCTGTACCTCCCCCAGAGAATAAATGAACAGGGTCTTAATTAAGACTTGATGAAACATGCTACTCTTTGCAATGGCAGGGTGTGACTACACCCTTTTTGACATCTTTTCCAGGATTTTGAGTAGAAAGTAAGGCAGATTTAAAGGATAATATCCGTTTAGATGGAATAACAACCTAGTGTGGTAGATGTAGATCAGTGAAAATCTGCCTTCCTAGGTGATATACCTATGGATGATGATTAAAGCATTGTTCCATTCCTATCTAATCCAACTGTGAGGGACTCCCTTTCTCCAATATGGGTTTTGCTTATCTAGTAGCAAAAATTGATTGACAAACTTCGTGACTACATGCTCCTTCTTCCACCATCATTCTCCTCCAACTAACAATCTACAAGATTTGGTGATGGATTGTTCTTTCACGAGCATCAACAACTTTCCGATCTCCCATAGATACCTGTTCATCATAACCTTGGAAGGAGGTGGGGAATTCAAACCAGCCAACGTCTTTAAATCTCTGTGCCATCTGCGGATATTCTTCAAGAAGCTCAGTGCCCTTGGGTTATAATCTAACAACTTGCCCACTTCTCTTAGGTTCCATATCAATAACATGATGTTGCAACAGGACACTATTCAGAAGTTGAATTTACAACCTACAATTGTCAGCATATAACAGTTTCTTCTGGAAAAACACCTGCGCTTATAATTCAACAAATTAGAACGACGAGTGACAGGATCATATAATGATGTTTGGAAATTGTCTGATTTGAAAAGGATCTTTGCAGGTACAGAATGATCCCATCATGTAATGGTTTCAAATGTATAACGATTCAAGAGATATCATGGGAGACATGCAGATTATCAGTCCACGATTTATGTAATCATAACATAATCAGGGTGGTTGGCACTTATCATGACATGATTATATTAGCACCACAGGAATAATTTTATTATAGTAGCGCTATTAGGGACTTGGAAAAAATTTGAATTTTCAAGATTCAAATAGGCATATGATATGAAAATTCTTCTAAAACCATGTCTTAGACCCCAAACTTAAGGAAATTATTCAAAAAGCTAAAATGTGAAACATAGCAAACTAAAAACAAAGATTAAAATCAAATGAAAGTAAAAAATGAAGTACAGGTAGGGAGGATTTTAGAATTAGAGTTTCTCACTAAATCAAAAGAAAAAATAGAGACTAACACTGGCTCCTTCTGGGGGTGGAGTTTTGAAGGTAAACTCTAAGAACTGCAGGCCAATGCCTTTTCCTTTATTTCTGATTCACTGATCTCCCTGCATCCGTCAGTCTTTATTCACAACACAACTGTAGAACACAAGTCCATTGGGTATATGGAGTATTTATTGAAAGGAAAACCTACTTTACAAGCTGAAAACCTGATAAGTCTTTAAAGAAAATAGTGTTTCAAGAACCTCCCATTCACTGGGCCTCCACAATTTTGTGTATCATCTAGATTATGTAGGAGAAAAGTGTTATTGTCCATTACCTTGGCTATTTTGAAAGGACCATACCATAGGTTATCGAATTTACCGTGTTTTTCTTTATCCTCTCTCCTAGCATCCCACCTTAACACCACATCTCCTTCATTAAAAACATCTTTCTTAGTTCCTTTATCAAATGTGGCCTTAACTTTGCTCTGATGAGAAACAACTTTCTAATTCATATGTTCTCTGACTCGCTGAACCTCAATCATCTGAAAAATTTGCCTTTGGAGATCATTGGGTTCTTCTAACTCTTCTTGTAAAAATTTTAAAACTGGTAGGCCTAATTGAGTTGGAAGAATAGATTTTGTCCCATATACCATCTGGAAAGGAGAGGTCCCAATAGAATTTTTGTTACCGATACGATCAACCCTTAGGGAAAACTTTAACTTGGAATCCCATGATTTTTTATTTTCTGCCAGTAGTTTTTTGATAATCCTTATCAAGCTTTTATTGGAGGACTCTGCTAACTCATTCCCTTGAGGGTAGTAGGGAGTGGAGTGGACCAACTTAATACTACACTTATTGCAGAAATCAATCATGGAATTGGATTTAAAATCTTGTGCATTATCAGTGACTAGCTTTTTAGGACAACCAAACCTGGAAAAGATATATCCTTCAATAAAATCCATGATTACCTTGTCTGTTTCATTCCGAGTCAAAATTGCTTTGATCCAATTTGTAAAGTAATTTGTGGCTGTAAGGATCCATCTATGTTTCCCCGAAGATGAAGGATTGACCTCCCTGATGAAATCCAATCCCCACTGTTGGAATGCTCCATGAGTGATAATTGGTTTCATAGGCAGAGACATAAGTTTCTGCTTTCCAGCAAATTTATGACAGGGTTCACATGCCCTGACCTGAGCAAAAATGTCTGAGAATAGAATTGGCCAATAATAGCCTACCCTGAGAATATTGAAGGCAGTAGCTTTCCAATGATGATGGCCTCCACAAACACCATGATGTAGATAAAAAAAAATTGTTTGGCCTCTTTTTCATCAACACACCTCAACAAAATACCATGAGGGTCTTTCCAGAATAAGATTTGATCAATAATGCAATACTTTACTGATCTTAATTTTAATGATCTGAACTTTGATTTATCCAGTTCTGGAGGAGATTGAAAATTCAGAAGAAAAAATATGATATCTTTGTACCATGGTGAAGAAACATACTTGTTGTTTACTTGTAAATTTGTTTCTTCAATCTGGAATGAAGAATTTTGTGTCTTACCTGAAAGATGGTACAACCCAATTGCTTTGAAATTAGACTCTGTCATTAATTTGGCAAGGCTTTGACCTTTTATCAGCTGAGTAGGATTTATAGTGAGGTTATACTCCAGGATTTTTGTTATCCATTTTCCTCTCTTTCCTTCACAATCAGGATGAACCGAGATTTCTTTGACTGCACTGCTTGGGACATAAGCTATGATCTCATATTGAAGAACATATACTTTGAAGGATTTCAGAGCCTTTACCAGGGCATAGGCCTACTTCTCCATTATATCATACTTCAATTCAAAATATTTGAGAGTTTTGCTAAAGAAGGAGATGGGCTTCTCATTTCTTTGTAGAAGAACAACAACTATGGTATTTTCTGAGGCAAATGAAAAAATCGTGAATTCTTTGGAGTAATTTGGACTGATGAGAACAGGGGCCTGAACAAGAGCCTGTTTGATCTTTTCAAAAGATTCTTTAGATTCTGGTATCCACTTAATTTTTGCATCCTTTTTCAACATGTCAGTAATGTACTTGATAATCTTTGCAAAGTTAGGTATAAACCTCAAGAAATTAATTTTACCAATGAAGGACTGAATAGACTTCTTGTTTCTCGGAATGTTTATTTGTTGGATAGCCTTTACTCTTTCAAGATCTATTATAATACCTTCAGGTGAGACAATATGTCCTAAAACATTTCCTTCCTCCATGAAAAAATGTGATTTTTTAGGATTAAGTGATATACCGTTCCTCCTACATTTCTCAAAAGTCAGCTTCAAGTGTTGTAAATATTATTCATCAAATGCTGAAAATACAGAAATAGCTACAAACATGTCTTTCTCACCAATAAAATCAATGTCCATAGCCCTTTGAAATGTGGCTCCTGCATTCATCAATCCAAAGGGCATCTTTTCATACACAAAAGTGCCCCAGGGAGTGGTAAAAGTTGTTTTGTTTTTGTCCTCCTCTAGTACATATATTTGATTGTACCCTGAGTATCCATCAAGCATAGAGATCCTCTTTGCTCCTACAACTCTCTGTAAAATATGATCAATTTTTGGTAATGGATAATTTTCTTTCAAGGAGCACCTATTCAAATTCCGAAAATCCACACAGAGCCTTATCTCTCCACTCTTCTTTCTGACAGGTACAAGGTTGGCCACCCACTTTGAGTATCTCAGTGGCACTATGATTTTGGCTTCCAATAACCTTTTCAACTCCTTTTCTATTGCAGGTAACAACAAAGGATTAAATTGCCCGGACTTTTGTTTAAAAGGTTTCGATCCATGTTTCAGGGGAATTTTGTGTTGTATGATGTCTGGATCAAACACCTTCAAATCTTCATAAGACTAGGCAAATACATCTGAGTATTGCTTCATTAATTGAACATATGCTTCTCTTTGTTTTTTGTGACAGTTTTCTAGATATTTTGACCAACCTGGGATTTGAATCAGGGTTGATGTCACAGTCCACTACATCAGTTTCTTTTGTCTGAATAATAGCCTTCCTGGAGACATCATTGTGATCAAACAACCTCTCTAGTGTGACCAAACCTTTAGGTAGATGGTTGGTCTTCAGTTCGATAATTTTGTGCCCAACAATATTGTCTTGAAGAATATCTGCATCATGTACCTCTGCTTTACCATCTTCGTCATCTTGATCTATTGAAATGTTTGAAAACTCTTCAATAGCTTTTAGGAATCTTTGAACTTCCTCATCATCTTTAAAGACCTACCAATGTTTTATATTGTCTGGTATTGAGGGTCTGTGTCTAACCTCAACTTCAAATTTCAGATTAGGGAACATTGGAGTTTTAAAGTTTCTATCTGCAAGTGCCAAAGAGTCAGCCTGCTAATTTAAAATTTTGTGTACAAAAGTAATATTGAATGCCAAAAAGAAATTATTCACATAATCCCACACCTCATTTCTATATTGTTTAAACCTTTGTTGTTTGGTTTTATATATGTTCTTGATTTGGTGAATAATAAGTTCTGAATCACCAAAAACATAAATCTTATCTATACCCATATCTTTAGCATCTTTCAACCCTAACATCAAGGCGTCATACTCACTGATGTTATTGGTTGTGTCAAATTAAAGTTTATATGACATAGGAATAACCTCCTTGGTACGAGAAATGAATACAATCCCAACACTAGAACCTTCTCTAGAACATGCCCCATCAAAATACATTTTCCAAACAAAATTATCTTCTCTATCCCAAACAACAGTTGGTGTATTTTTAACTGATACTTCTGCCATCTGATCACTCATATGAGAAATAGAGGAACCAATATCATCTTCTACATCATATATATGATGATTAGTGGGGTTCTCGTGATCAATTACCAAATAATCCATTATTACTTCCCTGTATAATCTTTGTTGTTCCCCACTAAAAACATGTATGTTTGCATAACTAAGATCCATTTGGAGAGTGCCTCCTACCTTTTTGGCTCAGGATCTTGAAAGAAGCATTCCAAATTTTGGTGGTATGTCAGCCACAATAACATCTAATACCACACTTTTCATAGGTAATTGGGAAAGAGTAACAACCACATCCTTCATGACTCCCAGGCATTTGACTCTCTTGGAGTCAAAAGAATACAGATCATGGTAAGGTTTAGTAATGTCTAACCCTAATTATTCCATCACCACCTTAGGCATGACATTATGCGAGGCACCAAAATCCATTAGGAAGTTATGCAATATCTTGTCATGAACATTTAGTGATATGTAGAACGGGGGAGAAGTATCAGTTTTGTCTTCAATATGAGGTCCAATTGTTATAGCAAGGTTCTCATCTTCTAGATTGATAGTATCTGAAGAGGTAACCTGAGCAAGAGATTGTAGAGCTTTGAGAACAATTTTCCTAAAAGGCTATGTTTTCATGAGTTCTAATAGTGGCACAAAATTCTTGATTTTTTTAATTTCATGTTCTATACTGAAAGAAGAAACCTTATTTTTTTCTTCCTTTATCTTTGCAATACTAACCTTACCAGGTTGCTTCACTGGTTTATCAATCTGAATCCCATGACTGTCTTTATTGATTCATGCTTTAACTGGGTTGCTAACCTTCTTTGTGGAAACAGGTGTATCTATTTTAGGTGCATTGGAATTAGATATGAGATTATATTTCTTCCTTTTAGGTTTCTTCTGAACAATCTCATCAACATCCCCTTCTTCAAACTGGTTAGAAATCAAAGTATCTTCATAATTGTGTTGTGTTACATGCATAGGAGATGTTTCAGAATCATTTAGATGTACTGCAAGGTCATCTTTTGTATCATCTTCATCCTCTTCCTCATCTACTGCATTATTATGGAAAGGAGGCAAAACTTTTTGGTCTTCTTGATTTTTCCTTTCTCTTGGTAAGATCTGGGGTGCATTGTTTGGCCTCCTGAACTGATTTTGATTTATGTATCCACCTTTCTGTGCAGGTCTACTGTTAAGCCCTAATGTTGGCTCATTACCCCTTAATTGGGGCATATTAGATTAGTAATGCTATTTTATTTATGTTGGCTTAGGCCATTAGTTGTAATTTAGATTAGTAATGTTATTTTGATTATGTTGGCTTTAGGCCATTATTTGTAATTATACCTCCTAGTCTCCTATATATACCAAGGAGACATTTTCATTTTGAATCATCTGGTACTTGAACATTTTAAGTGGGGTAAAAGGAGGTTGCCCCCTCGAAGAGGCTTATTATCTGAAATTATCTCAGTTTCAAGGCGTTGATTACTTTTCCTGTGGTTTTTCCATGCTATATTGATGTTTGGTTCTTAACATATGGTATCAGAGCTCAAGGTCTTGGGGTTTCGCTGCTACATCTGAGACACCATGGAATTTTCGCTATAACTTTTTTTCTACAATGTTTCAGAAGGAACCGCTTGGAGAGTATTTAGTAGACGGATCAAGGTACGTTGGGTTCAAAATTCAGCTTCTGAGGCCTTATACTTTAGGAGATACAACCTATACAATATAGGGTACTAGAATCATCCTGAAATGAGTCATTGGGGCATTTTCGCTATAAAATAATTTCTGTAATATTTCAGACCCTTTCCTTTGGAGACCATTTACAGAAATTAGAATCTTATCTGTGGTAAAACTTTCAGCTTCTGGGTCATCCTAAATTTGTATATACACCCTATGTAAGATAGGGTATCTGACTATCCCTATTGACTAGTCTCAAGAAGGTGATCTAGGTAAAAAAATCATAAATTCTTCCTAGAGTATCCAAAATGAGTGGGACTGATTGCATTGGATCGTGGACAGTCTTTATTATTTTGGGTGAGAGTTTCAGAATTTTATATCAATTATTTTGTGCGGGGNCTATAAAAAAATTTCTGTAACGTTTCAGACCCTGCCCTCCGGATACCATTTACAAAAATTAGTATTGTATCTGTGGTAAAAAGTTCAACATCTGGGTCATTTTAATTTGTAGATACACCCTGTGTAAGATAGGGTAGCTGACTAGCCCTATTGACTAGTCTCAAGAAGGTGTTCTAGGTAAAAAAATCATAAATTCTTCCTAGAGTATCCAAATTGAGTGGGACTGGTTGCATTGGATCGTGGACAGTCTGTAGTATTTTGGGTGCGAGTTTCAGAATTTGATATCAATTATTTTGTGTGGGGCATTCTATACAAGTGAGATCTCCTAGAAAGGCCAAAAATCGGCAAGTTGTGAGGAAGTTACCGTAAATTCCACTTGGCACATCCAATTTTGATCAGACCTGTGGCATTGCAGAGAAGAAATATCAGAGAACTACCTAAAGGAAAGTTTCATACCTAGAAGGGCCGAAACTTGGGAGATATAACAAAATAAATATTGTCTAGCAGAACCACCTCAAAATCAAGACTCAAAAGTGATATTTGGCCAACATGCCACCCAAAAAGGGACCTCCTACACCAAATAAGCCTCCAGAAAATCCTACTTGGACTCTTGATGAAGGTGAAGAAATGCGT
>JASDQU010188849.1:19439-39721 GCA_032191745.1 Picea mariana | reverse complement strand
CTTCCTCCATTGAGGACTGCATGGTTGTATTTATGGTTGTATTGATGGATGAATTTATGGAGGCAATAGTAGCACTGAGTTGTTTCACTTCTTTTTGGGTCTCGAGGAAACCATATTGCAAGGTGTTGAAGTGAGATTATAGGTCTTGGCTATGGGTATGGGCCATGAGGATGGGTGAACTGAAAAGGGGCGGGCGGGGTCAAAAATTTTGCCGAAAAATGATATGGATGAATGTGAGAAGGGCGAAGAGATGAATCCAATGGACTAGGTCTCAAATAATGGTGAAAAGTTTTCCAGACTTTTTTTTTTTTTTTGTACACCTGCGGAGTTATACTCTGGTCTGAAGAATACTGCAGTGATGAAATCCCCAAATGATTAACCAAAAAGAAATGTGTATTTACTTGGCAACCCGAACACAGTTGTGCGACAATATATCTTGTATGTTTTAATTTGTTTATGTTTCTGTCCTCCAAAGGTTAGGTATTCAAGGGTTCTATAGACAAGGGTTTTCCCTGTGTTATAGCTCTCTAATATACGTGCGGGGTCCAATAGTAGTACTCAGCCCAATATCTCAGGGCACTAACTAAGGAGGATAGACTGTACCCTTAGCCGTACAACCCAACTACCCAGGTACTAGAGAGTATCTTCCCGAGTGCTGTTCTTGGTGGCACTATAGCAATCAGGTGACCGATCAGTTTATCTAAAGAGGGCTTTAGGAAATATAGGCCGGTCCATACACAGGTGTTGTCTGATGCACTACCACTCGAAGGGGTACCAATAGGGGTTACAAGGGTGGCCAACAGATGTGCGCTTAAGAACCACTTGTATTTCCTACGTGTATGAATCCCTCAACCGCAGGTTTATACGCGTAACGATAGATCTTTGTGGCTTAAAGACACTGGAATATGTCTCTACCTTGAAAAAAAAATTCCCACAATTTTTGCCAAGGAAAGTGCTCTAATACCACTTGTAATATACTAGATATAAAAAGTATGCAGAACAGAAATAAAATGATAGAAATGGAAGAATAATAGTAATATAACCAACATAATCTCCACAATAACACATAAATGATATAAGAACAACAACAAGAATAACACTTTTATTCAGAAAGCAATGTTCACAGGCCTCTTCGAGGGGGCAACCTCCAATCGATTAGTGCTCTCTTACAATAATATCCAAGCTAGGGTTTCCATACCCTCAACCCTTATTTATACTAAATATGTCTATCAAAAGAAGCATCTAGAGGAAGATCCTTCTAGAAGTGAAAGATTCTATTAGGTCTTCTTACATCCGCCTTATTCTATTTTATTGAAAGGCCTTATTAATATTGACCTATATTACATCCAAATATATTGATCTACCCATGTGCAGGTTAGGACCCTAATAGGGTACTTGGGCTTACGATTTGTTTGGGTGATATTGACATCATCAACACTCCCAACACGATTAATAGTAACCAGTTTTTTTCCAACATGTTTGACAGTGGTTGGAGGTTTTGACCCTTGCTTATTTTTATTCTTCTTATTCTTTCTTTTCTTCTTCTTCTTATTCACCGAGTTACTAGCTTCAGAACTTTCACTCGACGAAGAAGATGAAACGGAAGGTGACCTTGCAAGCGAAGAAGGTGAAGAAGACCTTACTGGTGAAGAAGGTGAAGGATAAACATGAGTTTGATGCTCTTGGAGGTAAGTTCTTACGACCGAAGCACTTACTACATTCGGGATTACCTGAGTAGAAAACAACCATATTGGTAATCCAATTGTGAGACCTGAAAGGCTCAAAGTAGCGATGTGAGGAGGTCCAATTTTTCCATAAGAAGAAAAAACAAAAGGTTCCCCTGGAGCAAGGGTTCCTTTATTGGTCATTTTAGGAACTGATGCCATTAAAACAAAGATCCATCCTAGATTTTGCTAGGGAAAACAAACAACACACGCTAAAAATCTAGGAAGTAAGCAAACAAACAAAACCTTCTCACAATGAGCACACTGGTTGGTGATGAAATCCAACATCGCAGGAACAAATTAAGAAGGGGCTGAGATAGAGCGTGTGGAAAAGTTACATTGACGACCTACTTAATAGACTTACACCCTGGTGCAAGCTCCCACACATAATCGTGGGTATACCCTCCAAGGAACCCGAGTGATTTTGGCCAATGTCGATTTCAGGTATAGTGAAGACTTGCCCCTCCATGGTCACCTTGTGTAAATACCCTAAAGAGATAGGCCACTAAGGTTACCAATCACTACAATGATGCGTTGGGAAACAATCGACAGTCTAATCCATGAGCAAGGGCAGGGTATCTATCCCGAAATCAACTTGAAAGGCTTCCACTCATCATTGTGGGTATACCTCTCAAGCGACCTCCATAATACACACAACCTCTACACCAAGACCAACAAAGCAGGGTGAGTAACTATGTCAGTCTTAATGTGACCTCGTGATTGACCCTTGTGTTAGAAGGGCTTCCCAGGAAAAAAATGTAGTAAGTGGATTTAACTCTCCTTATCACAAGATACTATGTTTGTTTGCAGCTTTGGAAAGTTATCTTCCACACCTATTCCAAATCCCTATGACTAATCCAATGTAGGTTTGCTACCAGAAAAGATAAAAATGTCTAATCAATTTTTATAAGCGCTTTATTTTATGGTTGTTGTTACTCAAAAGGAAAATGGCATGGACAATATGGTGTTTTGACCGACTCGAAAGTTATGAAAAGAGATGAAGATGCAATCTTTTCATTTCGATGAAAGCTATGCTACGAGAAGGAGAAAACATTTATCATTACCAGATGCACAATGTCCCAAAATTTACTAAACTCACCAATATCAAGATTTTTAAGAAATGAGCAAAAAAGAATGTACACAAATGCACGATTCATGGCCCCCCCATCCATGAGGGGGAATTTTTTTCATAATTTAAGATAAAAAAATGCCAAGAATCATGTAATTCCGCTACTTCAAAATGCAAGGATGCCCCCAATCCAATATAAAGCAAGAAATTAAACCTTTTTGTTTCACAATTTTCACTAAAAGCAATAATGAACTTGGTTAAAACAAAAAAACCCAAACTGAAAGTTTTCTTTTAAAGCAAACTATTCAAAAGAAATCTGATCTTTCCCTAAACAATTTTAAAGAAAACACATGCTTTGTAATTGAAAGACACTCAAAACAAGAGGCTAATCCTTCAAAACCAAACAAAGCAAAGATGGATAAAAACAACTCAAAGAATGTCAAGCAGACTGTAAATAGATCAATATAGGCTCCAAAAGCTCAATCCAGCTGATCAAAGAAAAATTGGGTCATTAAAAGATGACAAGACCCAATCCAAAAAAGTTTATAAACAAGTTCGCAGCCTAGCAGTAGAGTACAGTGTGAGAATTAGGTATTCTCGCAGGTTAGACACTGGTAGGGTGTGAGAAGTTCGCACTGGATCTAATAGTAGGGTGCAGAAATCAATGGTTTTCACACGCTGTAGATAGGTACAGTGCGAGAATGTCTGTAATCAAAGAAAATTTTGAAAAAGGACAAGGAATCTAAGTGAACTTCTAGATCCAAAGAGTCTGGATGGATGTACCACAGACTCGGAAACCAGAAAACAAACAATCAAAGGAAGAGAAACTAGACTAACTAGGAAACAATCCATTCCCTAGTGGAGTCACCAATTTTTTCATTGGATAAATCGGTAGGTGTGGACACTAACTGATCTCCCTAGATCCACCTAGATCTAGAACAAAACACACCAGAACATAACGCTTTCCTTAAGTTTTAAATATTGAATTTAATAACTAAAGAGGGATATGTGACATATCGCTTAAATTTCTCTTCCTCTCGCTATCACCATCCTAGATCCGTTCCAAAACTCATACAATTATGATCGTTCAAAAGAATGCAACCAACCAAAGTGATAGCAATAACTTAAACTCAATATAAACCTATGTATGTGATCAAGGAATCATACAATAAAATACAACAAGCTTTATAGGAAAGAATCATATTATTGTATCATATTAAATGTGAAAAATAGATTACAACCATGGCCTTGATGTTGTAAGGTCCCTTCCAACTATCCTTCATTCCCCACACACTTCCATTCCAAGAATTCTAAGAGCACAAATCTGATAATATTCACAATCTATCTTGACAAAGGAAAAACTCAAAGACACTCCAACCAAGCTAATAACTCCAAGCCAAATCCAACTTAGCCCTTCTCCATGAGAGATCCTCTCCTTTTATAAGCTGAAGAGGATAAGGTGAGGAGGTTAGGATGATCCCACTAAATCATGAAAGAATGTAAGCTCCAAACCATTTGGATGCCACCTCACCATGGAAGTTTCTCCTTCTAGAACATTCGAGAAAATGCTTGTTTTTCCCACGTGTAAGCATTCTCGCACCCTGCCTATATAGCAGACTACGAACTCCTCACAACCTAGCTATGATGCATCCTACAAGAATCATGCATTCTCGCACCCTAGCTATAATGCAGCCTGCGAACTTCCTTTTTTATAGGGTTTTTACAAAGGAAAATGCAACTTATTTTCTCAGGAAAAGTTCTTCTCCCTTCTCTCTTCAGGAACTCAGACCATTGACCCCTCTAAAGGAAACAGATAGTTTTACATTATTAACAGCCATAGGGATGACGAAAATAATGTGTAACAGTAACACCACCTTTTGACTTAGACAACTAGGATTACCTGAGGCCTAATCACCTTTATTTTCTATTCACAATAAACTATTAATGATACACTTGAACTTTTAAGACATAGGAACCTTTATGAATGTTTAAACGTTATTTGAATGATGATGGATATGATGCGATCTATTATGTGAATGTAAATTCTATGAATGTTTAAATGTTATTTGAAAGATGATGGATATGATGCGATCTATTATGAGAATGTAAATTCTATGAATGTTTAAATGTTATTTGAATGATGATGGATATGATGTGGTCTATTATGAGAATGTAAATTCTATGAATGTTTAAATGTTATTTGAATGATGATGGATATGATGCGATATATTATATAAATGAAAATTCTATGAACGAGTAACGTCAATCGAATTATGGATATATTATTATCTATATTTCTAACTTGAAAATTTTGACATTTAAAGTTGTTGGTACATGGATACCAAATTGAGATTATGGTTGAATGCATTTACATGATGATGATGCATAGATATGTGTGAGTTTGTGTTATAGACTAATTTTTAGGTCAATGGGATATGAAATAGCCAAGGGATAATGGTAATAAAAGTGGATGTCATGACCATCAACCGAGAAACAACATGGTATAAATATTTGTATGTGAAATTATATTGGTACGAATGCACTACTATGATATGTGGACCAGTGCAGGTTTCCAGGTAGTGAGACTGCCCAAAAACTGAATAAACGATGACAAAATTCCCAACAACATGGTGCCACTGTATATTCCATTGTAGGGTGTGGACCCTAGTCCTATTAGGAGGGGTGGAGGCATTTCCCACTGTGTATCCTCTAAAACCTAGAGTCATGGGAGGATGGTGTTAGCTCATGCTCCCCTAAACATGTGATGATGACTGTCAGTTTCCTGCTGGGGTAGCTTGGTCAATATAGTGACGCTTCCTCTTATGGTTTCTATTTGGAGTTAGGTCAATATAGTTGATGCTCCAATATAGTCTAGCAGAGGAAGGATAGGAATGGAATATGGAAGTAAGTTAGGGAGGAAGGATGAATAGAAATAGTTGAGAGTGTTTGGAGATTTTCCTTATGGTGGAATTTATTGTTTTCCCTTCTGAAAACAAAATGTGTATATATTGTTATTGGCTAAATAAATGAATGCAGACATAAACTAATCCCCCTAGATCCACCTGGATGTAGAAAAAAACAAGATGGAATAAGACGATTCCCCTAAGCTGCAATCATTGAGTTTACTACCAAAGAAGGAATAGATGGCATACCTTATGAATCGCTTCCTTATATCTTTGTTGTCCCTGCTTCGCTTTAGTGTTTCTATGAGATCAGATTTGCAATGAACGAAATCAACCACCATGAAAGCAACAATAGTAAAATTCAATAGCAACCTAAACATGTGATCAAGGAGTCATGTAATAAAATACTAATCATTTTATGGGAAAGAGACATGCCACCGTATTATATTAATGAAAAGTAGAAGATACAACTGAATTGCCTTGATGTCGCAAGTTCCCTTTTAGTGGTCCTTTGTTCCAACACACATATACAATTTCTCCAAAATTCGCATGAGGATGACCCACAAAATCTTGATGGCCAAATGGAGACCTCAAGCATCACTTGAACCAGGATCCTTCACACAGTCTTCATCCTATTCTTTCATCAATTCTTTTCTTAATCTTGTTTAACCTTTTCCATGAGAAATCCATCCTTATATAGGAGAAGGTGAAGTGGTTAAAGGGATGAGGATGATCCCACCAAATTGGAGAAACTAGTAGGATCACAACGACATTGACACCACCTCACATTCTAGAAGATTCCCCTTCTAGAAACTTCGTGAAACCTCTTTCCTCTTTTAGCTTTGGAATGTCATCACACCCTGCCTATAGTGCGGCCTACGGAAACACCACGAACTAGCTATAGAGAAGCCTGTGAAAATCATGGATTTCCGCACTGTGTAACATATGTAGCCTGCACACTCTCTCTAAAAAGTAGTCTTGTAGAGGAGGAAAGAAGTTGCTTTTCTCAGACAAATGATCATCTTGGGAGCCTGAACACATGCTTGTGAAATCATCATCAGGGTGACCAAAATGATGTGTAATAGAATGCCCCCTAAAGTATGAGGCTAGAACTCATGACAGCCGAAATACTTTGTAAGAATGCGCATGTGGGTTGGGAACAAGGAGCGCACCAATCAGGAGCCTGAAAACAATCAATCATCTACACAATATTATACCATGTCTGAGGTAGTCATTCCCATGTTCAAACTTCAAATGATTGAAATCAGAAATGTGAGTCATGGCCACCAATTATACATCATGGATCCATGTCATTAGGATTCTACATAGCCACCAAGAATACACTATGGATCTATGTATTGGAAAACTCAGATGTAGACATAGCCACGAGACATACAAGTTGGATCTATGTGCCAATACAAGTCGCAAATACTCCATCGCAACCTAGGCCCAAAAATGATGAGGTCCAGGTTCTTCAATCCTGTCGTCCGTTAGTACTAATCTAGCCATGCAATTATAGGTTGTTAAAGTCGAACATGGTTAGAAACTACTGGATTACCAGTCATTAATGGCAACCATTAACAAGTGCGAGGGAAATCACCATTGATGTCAATGAATCCCAAGGTACACTAGTACAATCCAACGAGTGTGAATAAATGAGTTGAAGTCGAACACTCAATGGAATCTCTCGATATGGGATTAATGATGTGAATCCACTGTCGAAAGTGAAGAAACCCTCCATTGAGGCATGCAGGATCTAAGGCACTAAATAATTTCTAAGTCTTTTTCTTGGATAATGAGCTGAAGTCAACAAGAAAAGACTCGTCACAGGAGGGCCTTTATGTATCCCCCATCAATGACATGAAATGAGTAACGGATTTGGGGTAAAGAAAAGTATGAATATGATTTCGATCTGACACAGGGAAGGCCGACATGGTACGAATTGACAACTGCATATGGTCGACTTGATAGAAGGCTTGGTTGAACTTCTCTTGAACATATGAATGACACGACAATGGTCTTGGCAGCATTGACTCAAAGACGACCCAAGATATGAACTTGCAGAAAGTCAGACAAGAGGAAAATGGATTTCCCAACCTGGATTCAAATGATGAAAGGGGGTGTCATGTTCAAGAGTGACGCTTATTGCCATTAACACAAATACAAAGACACATTTCTTTCCCAAATTCCCCCCCACCATTTCTGGTGAGTACCTCTTTATTTTTATGAAATCTTGAGGAGGATAACATATGCTTTTTAATGTAAACTCATCCTTCAGATGAGTCCCTCGGAGTTTGTTTAACGAACCCTAAGAAGGAGTGGTTCGGTCCCATGAGGGTCTTTCGATGTTTTTTTAATGAGTCCAAAGATAGAAAACTTAGGGGTTTTTCATGTTTTGAGAGTCTGAAAAACACTTAAAGAGAAATCTTCCAGTTCCTTTTACGTAAAGTAGTTCGATAGGATTGAAAAAGTGATAAAATATCTCCCATCAAACATTTTCTTCAAATACTTTTACGAGCGTGAAAAGAACAAGGTCGTTCGATAATCTTTTCATTTTATGGAGTGTGAAAAGAGCTTAAAGGTTACTCCATAAGCTTCGTTATTTTCGTGTTACCATGACGAGTACGAAAAGACGACAAAAGTATACTTAGTTACATTCTCATCGATTTTTGAGCATGAGAATGAACAAATACTAAGCTCGAGGTTTTTCTAAAAGACCCTAAAAGTAATCGTACACACGATGAAAAAGAAAAAAAATCGCAAAAACTATTCATACTTCATTGTTTGGAACCCTAATCTGCCCATCTGCGAGAAACAAAACACTCACAATACCATTAGACTTGTAGGTTTTTGAGAAAATATATTTAAATGATATAAAATATTTTTAGAAAAAGTAAAAAATGAGATAAATAGGTGTAAAAACTCATTTTCACTATTTCATTTGTATTTGGTCAAAAACTTGTCTAGGAGCCCTATTTTCACCTCATATTTAAGTGGTCAATTGTGGGGAGTACATGTGATCATTCAGCAAACGGTTTGCATGAAAACAGTAAGTACATCATCCTCTTCCTTTTCAATGGTTTAAAATTCATTTTAATCGGATAAAAGATGATTTTTTGGGTGAATTGTTGGGTCGTAGGCATAGTATGGGGCCGTCGCAGGTGACCTATATCGAGACCTACGAAAATCAAGGATTTCCACAGGTTCCCATTGGCTCACCTTCAGAAACCATGCACTGTAACTAAAGCCCAGTTGCGGCAGCCGAAAAACCCAAAAATATGTATGTGTTTTCTCAAAAAAGAATTTCAAAATGAATGATTGAAGGTGCTAACTTCTTTCTTTCCTCTCTATGCAGGTATTTTGATTGCAAAAATGTTGGAGTGGAGAGAAAGAGAGCATGAAGACGATGATGCTATGGATTTAAATGATCCGAGCACCATAAATTCCCTACGACAGTGCGGCTTGTTAAAGTTCTTCAAGATCCAGGGCATGAGAACCCAACTTAGACTATTGGAATATATGGTCCATATGTGGGACGTGGACCAACAAGTATTTCATGTGGGTTTTCATGTTCTTTCCTTGGACATCGAAGATATTTAATTTTTGACGAGGCTATCCCACCGTGGGGTGCGTGTGACTTTAACAGAGGGTCGAGGTGGTGGTTTGTCGATGAGTGAATACATCAGACGCTATTGTGAACCTGAGGCTGAGAGGTGCAAGGGTAAAATGGCTCTCAGAGGTGTTCACGATCTGACCCTCAGAACCATTCTCTTTACTATTGCACGAATAGAGGGGAGTGCATCACCACATATGGCTCTACAGAGCTATTTTCAGTATGCCATTGAATGCACCAAACCTCGTGTGTTCAACTGGTATGATGGTCTTCTCCACAGTATGAAAAGATAGTTGACTAAGAGAAAGAACGGGGAGNCAATTTGGGTATGGCTCCATTTTGGTATCTTTCTTCCTAGAAAGAGTCCCTCATTTACGCCTACAGGTAGAGTGGAATATACCAGCACCACGAGATCCGCGGATGAAACGGTGGTGTGATCTCATGTCCCGGCATGTAGCGGGTCCTATTATAAAATAAAACGATACACTTTTTGATTGGCTAGAGCCTCAAATTATGATGATCGATGATTATGCCTATGTCGGGTTGTATTTCTGCAATGACCTTGACTTGGTGCTACCATAAGGTTCTCAGTGGGGGGACCTAGGTAAGAAAAACGTTTTGTCTTTTATAGTGTTTTTGTAAATTTTTAAAATATCAAATATTTTTATGTTTACAATCCAAGGACTAATCAAAAAATTTTGACCATGTAGAAGTAGGGCCATATCATCCTCCAGGTACATCCCCTATATAGAGGCAAGGGGAAGCAGTTGTAGTGGTAGGATGGTATGCGGATGACTATGAAGCAATCGAGCAAAATATGGAGGGTTTGACTGCAGACATCCCAGATACCTCGATTGGTGAGATCCTGAGGCGTTATCAATGCCACACTGTAGGCGTGTATGGATCATTGAGATGATTACTCTGTAAGGTAGCACGAGCAGTAGTGTGTTACCATGAGCAGCATCCATGATGCCATTTCATAGAAGCCATGAGCTTCATATTTTGACATTTTGGTCTTTGGACGGAAAGATAATCTTTTTTTGTAACAAACTTTTATTGTTATATATATACATGTGGCTTCTACTGAATTATTTTTTTTTGTATAATACATGTGATGTGTGATTGTATTTATAAATGTCTCAGATGTCTATCTAACACATAATTATCCAATGCATCAGTTAATGTATTTAGACATCTAGGAATGTGTTGCTACTCGATATAATCAAAATAACATTCCAAGAGGTGAATTCGTAGATATACCCATAGAAAAGTAGGACTTCGGATATCATAGACATTACTTAACTGTAGCACTACTAGCTGTGAATCAAGTCATATAACCATGTGACGGATACCAAGTGAAATAGCATCAATCAACAATTCGATGATTGCGCTATACTCTGCAATATTATTGGTTGCACGACCGAGACAAACACCATGTAGACTGATAAGTTCGTTTGTAGGTGCATAGATTTCCCACGCATCAGAAGCTAGGTTATGAGTACTACAACTAGCTCCATCGGCAAAGCCAATGTGAGGTAGAGAAAACTCTGACATTTGGAAACCAAGCATAACACAGGGTAAGCAGTCGAGGGTAGAAACTAAATAACGAAAAAGACACACAAAAGTAGCACACAATAGTATGATACAGTAAAAATACAAGCACTCATGCCAAGATAGTCTAAGCATAGTACTTATTCAAGTAAAGCCCATTTATGATTTCACTCAAAGGAATGCCATCATAATCTACTAACTCGTAGGATCCCTTCTCCAACACTCGTTTGACGATGCAAGGGCCTCACCACATAGATATTGTTGGGAAAAATACCCTACGGACTAGCAAACTAGGGTCAGACTTGCATGCAGATTTTGACCGAAAATAAATTACTTTTTAACCTACAACCCAAGATTAAAACCCCTCTTTCACAGTAAATGCATGAAGAGAACCACTAACCTTTTTATCGGCATTTGATGTAGATCCTTCATTGCGCTTTGACCACTTGCTTGCACTGCTCCTTCCACAGATAACCTGCAATCAAGACAAATACCAACTATGCATGCATGCTACTTCCCTACTCAAGGGTTAGAAATCAAGCATAAATTCATCAAATTATAGATAACTCATGCATTGGGATGGGAAAAGTATTATTTTTATTAATGAAAATGAATCAACTTACAATCAAAGCTGAGATCGGCCACCGCTCCTTGAACCTGATCCTAGGCTCCTCTTCTTCTGTCCTCCAACTGCTTTGCGTTAAATCTCCTTTGGCATGAGGAAAGGCTAAAGGGTTGGGACAATGTTTTACATAAATGGGTAGAGTTTCTTCGCTATATTTTTTCCTCCTCCAAATGGTAGCCCTACCCCTTCTTTTATAGGCTAGAAGGAGCTAGGGTTTTGGATGAACCCTCGGCCATGCATGATCAGGAGTTTCAGTTAACTGGCCCATAGCTTTTTGTTCCATCGGCAACTTTCCTTTTTTCGTGCTTTGTTAGGTACACGCGGGCTGTAGTGGGCCAACCAGCATGCACACACGTGCAGTAATGGGTTAGGGCATGTGGGCCTTGACACAAGAGGATTTCCAAAGAGTTGTTCAGCAGATGTTTTGGCAATGAAGGGATATGAGTTGGCCTGATGCCAGGTAAGCATTTGTGGTGCAATTTAGGGTTATAACAAATGCCCCCTAATGTGTGAGGTCAAAAGAGCATCTGATGGCCAAAATACATTACCAATCTTTTACCAATGTTTACTGATGTGTTGAATGAGTGAACCCAAGGATCAGGAATCAGGAGGTGCCATATGAAAAATAACAAATGTCTCACCGAGGTGGGAATACCCATGCTCGGGATAAAATAGAACCATGGATACCAATCAAATACATTGTAGATCCATGTCAAATAACTATAAAGAGTAGCCGCGAATAATACACAGCAGAGCTACATCTCGAAATCAGAAAGATATACATATAGAGTACCCATCTTCCAGAAGTTGATTTGGCATGATGGTTGTACTTCAAAGCTCAAGCAACAAGTTCAAAATCTTCTAAAACTCGAGTAGGAGTGTAATATGAGTGTACGACTGCACTACCCAGATTTCTTTGACGGCTCATTGGTTATGGACTTGATAATATTGATGATCGGACTGAAGGCTTCAGTGATTTCGAACAAGGACTTGATTGGACATTCAGGATGGTCATGTATGTAGACAAGAGACATATCGCAGAGGGGCCAACTCAGGCTTAGTGACAAACTTCCCTTGGACAATAGCATGACAAATGATAAGACTTAGGAAGCATATATGTTAATCATAAGTCTACAAAGCAGGGGCAACGCAAACTCTCCATATGTTTGGAAGAGTAACCAAACGATGGAGGACACAACTCTATATAGCAAGAAAAGCTTCCTAAGGTCGTACTACATCCCATAGTTTGATGATCAAACAGACAGATGTGATTTATCCAAGGGCGACTCATTATGCTGCCAATAAAGAAAATATGTTTCCCATCCTCTTTTTGGGGTATATTTGATTTTTTTGTTCTTTTTGATAATTTTTGAAAAAGAATAAAGGAATATTACATTACAATGGAGGAACGAGTACTGCAAACATACAAGCTCGAGGCACAAGGACAAGACTGATGTTCTGGTAAAATGATACTCAGGAAAAATCCTCCGGTGGCCAAAGGTGTTAAGACGCAGAAGCAAACTGTCACAAGGCTGGTGAATAAGGTATGCAAATGCGATTGATAGAACACACAATGGTAACATCCTTCGATGTAAGTTTAACGATCCCAGAGAAGGTAAGATCGGTGGTTTTTCATATTTAGAGAGTCTGAAAAAGCATAAAAGGAGACTCTGATGGGGTACCTTTTTCACCAATAGTCTAGTCGGTTCGAAAAAGGGATAAACTAGCACCGATTAGACATCAATTCAAAACCATTTTAACGAGCGTGATAAGGACAAGATCACTCGACTATTTTTTCACTTTTAAGGAGTCTGAAAAAAGCTTAACTATGGACTCCATCATGAATATTCTTATGGACCAATTTAATGAGTGTGAAAGAATAAGGTCACTCGGTGATCTTTTCAATTTTAGGGAGTCTAAAAAGAGCTTAACTATGGACTCCGTGGGGGTTTCTTTTTCGTAAATTTAGTCCCTCAGGCCCGAAAAAGGAATAAAATTATACCTGAGAGTACTCTTATAAATAATGGGAATTCGATAGAGTATACCTTTGTTTGTACAGTTGACCGTCCATACTGAAAAAGGGGTAAACTATCGTCGGACAGACGTGACTTCAAATTTCAGTTTAACGAGCGTGAAAGGTCACAAGATCGCTCGGCAATCTTTTCATTTTTAGAGGGCCTGAAAAGGGATTAAAAGGAGACCTGTTATTTTTTGGGAGTCCTGAGGGTGAGACAAAGAGTGAACAAGACTCATGCAAATGAGGCTCAAAATCATATTCAGGAAATACTATACAGACTCCCGAGCCTACAGTGTTTTTAGAAATGGCATGGACACCATAATGCAACTAGGACCTACCTAGGGCATCCATGTTCTGCTAATCTATACCACCAAGTCACGACACTTCTACAGTAGATATGATGGTTCTGTGTCACAAACTGATGGGATCAATCCTACAGCATAAGAAAAAGGCAACGAGATGCAAAAGCTAGGGTGGTATCCTAACCTATATGCTCAAGTCGATTTTTGAAAAAAACAAATTATGGACCGTCAATATTTTTTTGAAACTCAAAAAAACATTGTCTCAATACCTGATCAAATCCCTCCCATATAACTCCTGGATCACTCTAAATGGCTTTTGGTATAAAGAAACTAATAAGGGGGGGCCAAAAAAGTGACAAAAAGAGGCCAAAAAGTCTATAAATAGAAGCTGGCAACTCATTATCAGCATTGCTGATTTGGAAATTGACTTTGGAGCCAAAAGACCCCCTTTGCCAAAGATAGTGATTCCGGGAGCTACAATGGATGAAACGAACTTCTGCTTGGACCAAGTAAGTATAAACTCCCTTATCTAGCTATTCAATACTTTAGTTTAGTCATTTAGTTTATTTTTTGGGTGGGCGTCGACCTTAAAAAGGTCGGCCCTAGGTACACGCGGGCTGTCTTTGGATAGGCCGCGTGTACACGCGATTGTCACCTATACAACTCTCGTGTACCCCCCTTATTGATGGAAAAGAAAGATAAAAAAGAATTATTGACCCTCCTCTACCTTGTTGTGTTGGCAGGATGTATGTCTAGTGGAGGGAAAGGGAGCATGAGGCAATTAGTGAGTTGGTTCCTACAAATCCGAATGTTGTGGCCATGTTAATGCAATGCGGTTTACTCAAATTCTTTCTATGTCCATTTATGCATGTGCAACCAAGGATACTGAATGCCTTGATTGATTACTGGCATCGTGATGTAGAGGCATTTATGCTAGAGGGGCAATCATTGGTGCCCACCACCGAGGACATTTACTTTCTGACTAGCCTCTCAAGGAGAGGGGAACCAGTCAACTTCCAAACTTTTCCTGCGGAGCTGAGCAAGATCTCGGAATTGATAGCTGAGCACTGTGAGGCTGGGACCGAACGTACGGGTTCCCAAGCACCCATTAGCAAGATTACCAACTTAGCACTACAGACTATCTTGTTACTAATTGGGTGGATTACCGGTTCAGCAGCCGTGCATCAGGCTTCGTGTGCACAGATGAACTGTGCCATTTAGTGCATGGATGCACAAATCTTTGATTGGAGTACCACACTGCTCGAGTGCATGAAGAGGCAATTGACAGATTTCCGACAACAGACACAGAGGAACTTCGGGTTCAGGACCGTCTTGTGTTCATTCTATTTTGAGAGAGTTCTGAGTTTCAATCCTCGGGTTGTAGTATGAGGACATCTGGCCTCTTTCCCTGCAGTGTGTAGATGGGCAGTGTTACTGCCGTGACAGGGTGGTGGAAGGACCGTTGAGTCCTTCGACGATGAATTTTTTTCTTGGTTGTCATGACAGATCCATGTTATCGAGGACTACCCATATGCAGTGATAGATTTCTCTAGAGATCCAGAGATACCTGTGCCTCCTGGTGAGGAGCGAGGGGATATGGGTAAGTCTCCACCTTTGCAGTTTTTTTTTTGTTTGCATATGTAATTTTTATGTCTTTTTGTTATATATATCATTTTTTGTATGCCAAAGTATTTGACGGGTAAACGTTTGTTGTATGTAGATGTGGGACCAGTGCAACCTGCCGATTATGCATGGAACATGTGTCACCCACGGCCAGAAGCCGCAGCTACCGCCGTTGGGGGAGCAGCAGTAGTAGGGAACCTCCCAGCAGGAGAGGCCAAGAGGGTCCTTAGGCAAATTGAGAGGAGCTTCACTGCGCTCACTTGCACGGTCCCGATGGCAGAGATAGAGGACCTGCCACCATCCATGCAGCCTCATGTTGTGGGGGCACCTCCGACATGGGTCTAATTGTTTAGGTGTTTATCCCATGTTGTAGATGATTATAACAGGGCCCATAGGCCCTGAACAGACTTTAGACTTTTTATGTGCCACGAGCACCGATTTGCATATATTTTTTGAGGACATAAGCCCGGTGACTCGTTACTATTCCCATTTTTGAGGCACTTGCGTCCATCTATGTACTCTGAGTATTTTGTGATGTTTATATATGGTTTTTTATCTTTTTGTGTCTTATGGATTCTATGTGTAAAAATGTATTTACATGTTTATGTCCATGTTCTTTTTATATGTGCGCAAGATACCAATCTAAAATTTGATTAGCTAGAGTATCTATAATTTGGTTTAATCTCCTAGGAACATGAAAATATGTAATATAATCAAAGTTTCATTCTAAGAGATGTACCCTAAGGAATCGTCGGTGTAAAGTTGGATCATGAACCCGGTATACTCTGTTTAGCTGCGACACAACCAGTTGAGTGTCGAGATAGACCCAGAGATGAGAGATACCCAATGATAAGGCGTCATGAAGCAACTCAATAACTACACTATACTCGGTGACATTATTTGTAGTGTCACCTAAGAATATACCTCCAGAAGATAACAACTGACCCTGTGGTGTAAAGATTACCCAAGCTGCGGAGGCAAGCCTCCGCATGTGTCGACAAGCATCGTCTGCATACCCAACGAACACCTTAGAATCACTTGACATCTGCCAAATTGACGAAAGATAACATCAATGACACGTCCATAACACTTTTAAAATAAACGTAAAAAAGTAATAGTACAAAGACTATACATATATTACAAAAAGTTACCCACAGTGACCTATCTATGAGTAATACTTCTTGAGGTAGAGCCCATTTCTAGGCTCTGCCAAAGCATTCCATTCAAAATCAACCAAACGATAAGTGCCCTTTTTTAATACCTCCTTGATAATGAAGAGTCCGAACCACATGGGTTTAAACTTTCCTGCCCCCAGGGGGTCCATGTCTTGGTCATAGACCAGGACAAGGTCGCCTTCAGAGAAAATCCAAGGACGAACGGACCTATCATATTGACACTTGACCTTATGTTTGTGAGCCTCGTTGGCCAGGGCTGCATCACGATGCTGCTCATCAAGATGTTCAAGGTATACTAACCGCTCTTCAAGTGGAGAAGTGTCTGGCAATAACTGTACTACCAATTTCAGAGATGAGATTTGACATTCGATGGGAAAGATTGCCTCCAGCCTGTAAACGAGTTGAAAAGGTGAGAAACCAGTTGCAGTCTTAACAGATGTTCGATAAGCCCATAATGCAGAGTATAACATCAAATTCCAATTTGACTTGGCTGAGTTGATAGTTCACTGTAGAATAGTATTAAGAGTTTTGTTTACAGCTTCCACCTGCCCATTGGCTTGGGGGTAGTAAGGTCATGAATGTTCTTGCAGTAACCCAAGATTTGATGTTAATTCAATCATCATTTGGTTTTGAAAGTGACTGCCATGGTCAATGACAATCTCTCTCGGGATGCCGAACCTTGCTATAATCTGATTGAATAAGAAAAGGGCTGCAGTCTCTCCATCATATTTAAACGTTGGCATAGCTTCGACCCACTTAGTGAAGTAGCCGACAACTATGATGATATAGAAATGCTCCCTTGCTGATGGGGGGTTGTATGTAGTGTAATCAATCCCCCACTTAGTGAAGGTACCAACTATGATGACAGGAAACATAGGAGCGGGATGTGCCCTCATCTTTCGAGAGAAGATTTGGCATGGATGGCACTTCTTGACTGAGTCGATACAATCTTTGATAAGTGTTGGCCAAAAGTAACCTACTCGTAGAATATTTTGGGTTGTTGCCAACCCAGATAAATGACCGCCACAAGCTCCAGTATGACAATCGTTGAGCACTATGATGGCCTCCTCATGAGTGAGACATCGACGCAAGATGCAGTCTACACCTCTCCAATACAACGTATCATCGAGTATGAGATAATTCTTAGCCTGATGGCGTATCCGTCGACGCTCGTCACGAGAAGCAGAGGTGGGTCACTTCAAACTATGGAGATAGATAAGTATATCTCCATACCAAGGGTCTGAAGACTCAATCGAAAACATATCCCCCCGGATAGGCGATTCCTCAGGCACAACGTCACCTGACTCAACCAGAAGTTTTGAAATAATCTCTACGAAGACCAATGACTTCTTGGACTTTGTTGAAATGAAGTCTAAGTCAAATTCTTGGAGGATGACCATCCATCTACTGATTTTTCTACCTATAACTCGTCGTGTCAACATGTATTGGAATGGATTCACGATAGCAATGACGGTGGTCTTGCGAAACAAAACATAGTGACGGAACCGTTGAACAACATGAACTGCTGCCAACGCAAGTTTTTCAATGTGAGAATAATTGAGCTCCAGTCCTATGAGGCCTTGGCTCAGGTAATAGATCACGTATTCTGAAAACGAATCATCTTCCTGGACTAAAATCATGCCTATAGTTGACTCTGCGGCACCCAGATATAATAAGAAATCTTTGTTATAAGTAGGTGGTCGTAGCAGAGGTGCGGTTGTGAGGGTGTGTTTTAATGCGTCGAAAGAGCGTTGATCGACTTCGTCCCAGAAAAAAGGAACGTCTTTCTTTAGCAAACACATAAATCCCTTGGTGATTTCAGCATAGTTGGCGATGAAGCATCATAAGATGTTTGCCTTGCCTTGTAGACTCTGAAGTTGTAAGATTGTGCATGGGGGCGGAAACTGGATTATTTCCTCCACCTTAAGAGGATCGACCATGATCCCTGTTGTTGATATGATGAAACCTAACAAACGTCTTGACATTACGCAAAAGTTGCACTTGTTTGGATTCAAGCGAATCTTGAAGTAGCGACAACGTTCGAAGATTATTCTAAGGTGCGTGGGATGATCTTTTCGCTTGCGAGAGCGTGATGCTAAATCATCTATATAGGCCTCGACTATATGTTTGAGGTCATGAAATGCAAAATACATTGTAGTGTACCTTTTACACTACTGAGGCTTTCAAACCTCTCTCTCATACCTTTTACACTACCGAGGCTTTCAAACCTCTCTCTCATACAATCTATACATGGACTTTTACATAACTCATACTGGAATTATATAACCACATGCATACAAGCAAACTAATACATTTAAATCAGAGTAAAACATATGAATTACTGCTATATTCAACAAGCATTTAGCCTTATCATTTAATTCATATACACAGCAGAAAACATGATACATAAACAGCTCAGTCATGCAAAACATGATCAAAGCATAATTCAGATACTTATCTTTTAACAACTGTAGAAATCACCAACCAAGTGCAGGCCTTCCACGAACCTCCCAGCCTTAGACCACATTGTTCATCAGCTCAACAGTGGGTCACCCTCGAGCTGGGACCGAGCTCCACCCCAAGGCAAGGAATCCTAGGCTAGGCTGAGGTTACAGAGAAGACAACACAGAATTATCTGGAAGGATTCTTCCCAAAGATGCCATCTTACGCCCACTACTACCAGACCCTCATTCCCCACATGCCTGTTCTGCCCGGGAGTATACACCTTCACACGCACAGTCCATCGGTGCTAACCTCCCCCTTTGGGTCTCGGCAACAGGCCGGATCAGGAAGTCTCAGAGTCTGAAGCTGGTGCTGGACACTTTCTGGAAGAAACCGCTTCCTAGCAAACTCTTTCACCTGGAAAGAGTCGCTCACAGGCCAACAAGCCTCACGCAGTCCAGTACTGCGTGGCCACAACAACCCACGAGGAAAACAAACAAAGGCTTCCCAAACTGGTTCATCAGTCACATGATGATCTCATGGTCATGTTTTCGGAATAGGGACACCACACAAAGGTTAGCTCAGCTTTTCCCAAACAAAGAAGGAATCTTCCACTCAAGTCCAACATAGGGTTCCTGTTCAAGAAATGCGCTTTCGGGTTTTATTAGGACCAGACACAGACTCCACGGTTCTAGACAGGGGAGTACACGGATTCTTCAGGACAAACACAGGATTTCTTTTCTGTATCAAAATTACCCGAGGGTCTCTTGCAGACTGGCCCTTACAGCTCTAGCTCTGGGCAGTCGGGTCGACTGGAGGAGAAGCCCTTCTCACGGCTCGTCCTATCCTTTTAGTGCATGCGCTAGGGTTGACACTTGTCACCCATGGGACTGCATGCATTCACCAGCATGCATTCCTCCCATCACTTGGGAAATCACATGGCCTTCCAAAAGGACTTAGGATAAAAACATATGATGCACATGGCTTTTGAAATAATATAAAAATATTATTTCCAGGTTTAAGCCCCCTCTGGGCTTAGCCCCTGGGCTCAACACTCAGCCCTTTTCCCTCCTTCAAGCCCCTAGTTCCTTTCCCACTCTGTGGACGCTCAACCCCCCTTCACTCATTCATCGTGGTCGGTCTGCACCTGGCGGTGTTTATATTTTATTGATTATTTTGCATACATACAAGTACAATAGCAGGCTCCTGGCCCTCAAACACTTAGGCTTCCTGGCCTA